>PVJS01017648.1:0-35892 GCA_004027185.1 Glis glis
GAGTCGCACACACTCTACGTGGCTTCTCCCTCTTTATCTAAGTCCGCACCTATCAGAATCCTGCTGCCTACATTCAGGGCAGGGCTTTCTCTTTAATCTGCTGTTACACACCCAAAATCACATAATCTTGGGTGTGTCATGATCAGGTCAAGTTGACAACTTAGATTAACTATCACAAACATTTAAGCACTTTTAGTTATTTTTGTTTAAAAATGGTCACAGTATAATTAATTATAAAGATAAGTCTTAAAAAGTTTATTATTATTAATAATTTTTGTTTAGAGGACAATAGCTTGGTAAACTGTATTTTTAAGTTTTGCATTTTAGAAGATACTTAGGAAAAATAAATTATATTTAACTTGGAAAGAAGTAGTAATTAGCATCACAGTTGTATTATATTAATAACTCTATTATTGGAGTGAAATTCAGAATTTATTGCTTAGTAAGATAACTATAATTATAGCTTTATGTAGGTTAACAGCATTGGCAAAAAATTAAAGAATGGTTTTAGACCTTTTATAAGTTTAGAGAACAGTGCTGATTATTAGAAACAGGATTATTAGCTGATGGCATTTAGTCAAAGCAAAATAGATGTAAACCAGGTTTTTAAATGATAAGGATTTTTGGATGGTATTAAATATCAGATATAGTATGTACTGTATAAAGAGATTACTTGTTGGTTACCTTGCATGTATATAAAGCCAATATTTGATGTTATAAGCTTTTATGAAACATTTAGATAAAACTCAGATGCATAGCACATTTATAGCTATGGATATATAGGATGCCAAATCTCTAGTAACCCAAAGTAATAGTCATTTATTCATTTTTGTTAGTTATGGGGTTAGCTGGAACAGACTGGAGTTTTACCTGTAGATTTTTGCTTACTTAGATCCCCTCCCCTGTGAAAAAGGGGCAGAGAAACAACACAGGAACACTAAGCTGAAACATGAAAAGGACAGTTAATAATTCTCTTGTATTTCTTATTTGTGCTTTTTGTTTGAAAGTTTACCAAGCAGATAGGCAAGGAAATAACTTTGGACTCTCTCAACCTGTAACATTTTAACAGGCTGTAAAACACAGACCTTTAAACTCTGATTTTGCCAAAATGCAGTGACCAGAGGTCTAACCAAAAGGTTATCTTGATAAAGATGTAAAAGTTTTGTTTAAGCTAGGCCTTAGTAAATTATACCTAGAGCAAGAAGAAACTATACTGTTTTAAGAAAACACAGGGAACTGCCTTAATAAAATGTGAAAAAAATATTTGCTTTTAGGTTAGTATTTTGTAAAATTTTACCAAGAACAGATCAATAGCTTAAGAAAGCCTAATTGTTTTAAACATAGAATCAAAGCATTAAATGTGATTTTTAGAAAACCCTTCAAATAATGTCTTTTTTAATTTTAATCAACTTTATTACACACAAAAAAAATTTTAAGTTGTTTCCTTTACAATTCATCTCTAACTTCCTCAAACCCTCTGCCACCTGCTTAACCTTCTAATGTTTGTTCTCATCTGTCTCTTTCCTTATGGAATAACTCAGTCACTTAGAACAAAATTTTACCATGTAAAATTCTTTCCCCTGTGTAAAAGCATTTTTCTCTTTCCTTTAACCTTCTTACTAAAATACCTCTTCATATCAATAAGTATCTTCTTTTATTTATTGGGTTTTTTTATATTAAAAACAATCTTGGCCAGGTGTGGTGGCACACGCTTCTAATCCCAGTACTTGGGAGGCAGAGACTGCAGAATCTGGGTTCGTGGCCAGCCTCAGCTACTTAGTGAGGCCCTCTGCAACTTAGTGAGACCCTGTTTCAAAGTAAAGAATAAGAAAAATAGGGCTGAGGGTATAGCTCGAAGGTAGAATGTCCCTGGGTTCAATTCCGAGTATAGCAAAAAAAAAAAAATCCTTATAAAAAATCTTTTAATTTGAATAAATTACCTTTTTTAGGTAAGATAGTATTGGGAG
This sequence comes from Glis glis, assembly GCA_004027185.1. Classification (NCBI taxonomy): domain Eukaryota; kingdom Metazoa; phylum Chordata; class Mammalia; order Rodentia; family Gliridae; genus Glis; species Glis glis. Next base: position 1,968 of record PVJS01017648.1, read on the forward strand.
CCTTGTTAGTCATCAGCTTTGAGATCACCTTGGTCCAGCTTGGGAGGGGCACAAACTGCCCACCCAAGTGGAGATTTCTGCACACAGACAAATCTCCAAGGACCAAATGAGACCTATAAACAAAGACCCTGTCAGCTTCCTTGTTTACCCTTTCTTTCCCTGATTCATCTGTGATGACCTTGATGTTTTTCCCTGACTCATCCCATGACTTCTTTGCTATCTCCTGTGATTAATAATTTCTTACAATGTTTTGGTTATAACCCTCAATAAAAGTAAGACACTGGTGGAAGGAAGGTAGGAGAGGTAGATATCTCTCTCCTCCCCAGACCCTTCAGCTGTCTTGTCATTTTGACTCTGTTGTCGTTCATGCAAGAGACTTCTCATCAATCAATCAACATCAACACCATCTGCTACAAGATAGAATATTTTATATTTTTAATAGTTATTAATCAAAACATAGCCTAAAAATTCTTTAGCCTTTTATATATAGAATCACATTTTTTTTTTTTTGCGGTAATGGGGATTGAACCCAGGGGTGTTCTATCTCCGAGCTACATCCCCAGCCCTATTTTTTATACTTTATTTTGAAACTGGGTCTCACGAAGTTGCGGAGGGCCTCACTAAGTAGCTGAGGCTGGTGGCGAACCCGGATCCTCCCGTCTCTGCCTCCCAAGTACTGGGATTACAAGCATGCGCCACGACACCCGGCTAGAATCACATTTTAATTAAAATTTTAACTCAGCAATTTGTGTTTAATGTCCAAAAGAAGGCAATCCTAAATATATTTGATAGACTCGAATATATTGTCTTCTGCTGGTGTTAAAAAGTAAAAAATATATTTAGTAGTTGTTGTTTAGCATTTTAACTACATAATTTAGACTTTTTAAGGACAGACGTTTTTAAAAGCTTATTCCATTTATTTTTACCCAATTTACCAATTTGAATAGTTGTTTTAGATTATCTGTGAAAACCAAGATGTTGAACAAGCATAGTTGGCATTTTTCCTCCTGTGAAGGAAAAAAACCTAAATGAAAATGGTCATTATACTTTAAACCCCTAACAAAAATAGACAGATACAATCCTGATTGGCAAGCATCCTGAAAAGGAATCATGTTAATAAATCTTAACAATATCCTTTAGTTTTATTTTTCTCAACAAATTTGAATTAACCTATTTTTTAAGAATTTAAGTTATGTGAACTGAAAGGTATTTGGATCCATTTTAGTTGTTGTTGTTGTTGTTATTTTGTTTAATTTATGAGTATTCATTTATTTAAAAGCTAATTTTTGGTACCATAGACAGACAATACACTTATACATGCAAACATACATAAAGATAGACAGAAAGAATATGTAATTTGCCAGATACCTTGTTTTTGCTGACAGGGTACTAAACATTGTGCCAGTTTTAAAGTTTTAGATTTTAAAACACAACCTATTACAGATATCTATTTTGTGCCAGTGAGCAACACACTATAAGAAGGGCACAAATATGAAAGCTTATACAGCAGGATGTCTGAGGCAGAGTCCACCAGTCAAGGGTGACACTAAATCAAATGCTTTAGGTGGCCACTTGTTGCCCTGAGGAAGACTGTACATCAGACATTACCACTGCTTATTTTTTTAGAAGGGAAAACTCAAACATTAGATTTTTATTATTTTTTAGAACAATCCTTTATTTTTAATTTATATTAGAGTCAAACTGGATAACCATAACTAGTTTTTTCCTCATTTTTTAAGGTTTTTGCCTTTTTTTTATTTATTTAATATAACCTCCAGGGATACTACATTTTTAGGGATAGCATGATTTAAAAAAAAATTTAATGTCTGAGATATGCATCCCTCACTATATTTTAAAAGCCAAACATTATTTTAAGCAGGGGTCGGTAAGGGATTAGTGAGGGCTTCTTAAAAATTTAAAATCAAAAGGAACATGTTTTCTTAAAATTTGCTGTAGATTATTTGGTTCAGGACTCTGCATAACAGGATAGATGGACATGATTTGTTGGAAAAGAGGATCTCCGTCACCTTGTCCCATATTTAATACCTTTGTTATAGTTTTAAAAATATTATTGGGAGACCACTGAGCTGGCGGAGGAGAAAAGATACTATTATCTTTAGTCTCATTTTTTCCCCACAGCCGGCTTAGGAGACGCTGAAGGCTGAGTGGCGGCATGGTGTGCTTCATTTTGAGGGGTCTCCTTGTTAATGACAGGGAAAGTTTGAGTCTCACAAAAAGGCTCTAAACAAGCCTGAACAAGAATCCAAGTAGAAAAGACAGTTACTGATACTTTCATTCTCAGACATCGATATTGTTTCAAATTTTGTCCTACTTGATCCCATAGCTCAGGATCGAATATTCCCTCCTCGGGGAACCAAGGGCAGACTTCTGTAACCCAATCTAATAATTTCTTTACAGTCTTCTGACTGACATAAGCTCCCTCTTTCGAGAGCAAGCAGCAAAACAAATTATAATAATGTGGCATATGAAACAGATCATTCCCTTTTGTTTGCTGACCGTGGGTTACCCTTCCAAGCTGGTCACAACCTTGGCAGCTGAAGAGATGCAAGTGACTCACTGAAACTCTGAGGTTTCTTTCCCCACATTGGATGCCAGTTGTGATGAACTGGTGCCACAGTTGCTGCTCGCTGAAATCCCTCACTGGAACAACTCTGGGTCCAAAATTATTATTTTAATATTTAATATTCGGGGTTGGCCAGGGAGGAGGTAGCTTGACAATTCTCCTTCTGAATCTCCTACAGCCAGTTTTGCTTTTATAGAAACTTTAAACAAGGCATCATAAAAGTTAATCAAACACAGAAGCCAGCAAATTGTTACAGGACAAGATAAGGAAAAGCAGCAGGGTGGTCATGAGACGAACTAAGAGGAAGAAAGAGTTAAACATTATTGGTAGATGGAGAGGACATCAAAGTCCACACTCTTATCGATACAACCAGATCCCTGGGAATTTGTCCGTTTGTGGACAAATTCCACTCAACTGGGCACTATGTACTTCAGTTGAGTCAGTCCAAGATGTTAATCTCAGTATGAGGTTCTAAGATGGCTCTCAACACTAGCATCTTAGATGTTTGATAGCATGATCCCCAACACTGAAAGGGGTTCAAGAATAGAGAAGAATGTTCATGGTGCATAGTCCACTTATAAGCAATTTTATGATTAAAAAAAGAAGCAAACCAAGTAAAAAACAAAAAGCAAAACATACCATCATGGATATATGTGTTATTTAGCCTTCTGTCACTGTCACCAAAAACCTGAGTAAACCAGCTTAGAAGGAAGAAAGGTTTATTTTGGCTCATGGTTTCAGAGGTTTCAGTCCATAGTCACTGGGTCCGTTACCTTCAGACCTGTAGCACAGGGAAAGAAGCTGCTCACCTCATGGTGGCTACAAACAAAAAGAAAAAGAGGAAGGAGTGGGGTCCTTCAAGAGCACACTTCCCAATGACCCAACTTCCTCCCAAGAGTCTGCCCCCCAACCCCACAAAGGTTGTACCACCTCCCAATATTTCCATGAGCTGAGAACCAAACCTTTAACACATGGGCATTTGGGGGACATTCAAGATCTAACTATAACAACATCTTTCTGAAAAAACTATTGCCTACTCAAGAAGAGCCTCTGGCAGCCTCTCAGGAGGATTCCAGAGGAAGATCTTGTTATCACAGGATATTACAGCCCCATGACTGGTATTGCCCCTGAGGACCTTCCACTGGGACAGGATGTGGAGGTGGAGCAATGATCCTGACCCTGTGGAGACCTAGGCTAATGTGTGTGCTCATACCTTTGTTTCTAACAAAAAAGTTTAAAAAGTAAAATATTTGAAAACTTAAAAATAGTAAATAGTTTGTAGAATGAGGATATGAAGAAAGAAAATATTTTGTATAGCTGTACAAGTTCATGTTTTAAGCTGTTAGCAAAAAGTCAAAAGTTTACCCAGGCATGGTGACACATGCCTGTAATCCCAGTATTTGGGAGGCTGGTACAGGAGGATCACAGGTTTGAGGACAGTCTCATCAACTTAGCAAACCCTCATCAACTTAACAAGACCCTGTTTAAAAAAAAAAAAAGCCAGGCATGATGGCACATACCTGCAATCCCATTACTTGGGAAGCTGAAACAGGAGGATTGCAGGTTTGAGACCAGCCTCAACAATTTAGCGAGGCCCTCGGCAACTTAGTGAGACCCTATTTCCAAATAAAAAATAAAATAGGCCTGGGGTAGAATGTCCTTGGGTTCAATCCCTAGTACCACAAAAGGAAGGAAGGAAGGAAGGAAGGAGGGAAGGAAGGAAGGAAGGAAGGAAGGAAGGAAGGAAGGGAGGGAGGGAGATGAGATACTATGAGATAAACATCATATCAAAATGTATGGGTTGGCCAGGTGTGGTGGCACAAGCCTATAATCCCAGTACCTGGGAGGCTGACACAGGAGGATTGCGGGTTTGAGGCCAGCCTGGGAAACTAGTGAGACCCTGTCTCAAAATAAAAAATGAAAGGGTTGGGGCTAGCTGGGCGTGATGGCGCACACTTGTAATCCCAGTGCTTGGGAGGCTGAGACAGGAGGATCTGGGTTCACGGCCAGTCTCAGCTACTTAGTGAGGCCCTCTGCAACTTAGTGAGACCCTGTTTCAAAATAAAGAATAAAAAAAATAGGGCTGGGGGTGTAGCTCGGAGGTAGAATGCCCCTGGGTTCAACCCCCAGTACCGCCAAAAAAAAAAAGGGTTGGGGCTATAGCTCAGTGGTAGAGCTCCCCTGGGTTCAATCTCCAGTAACACATACACACACGCACATGCATGCAAATGCACACACACGCTCACACACACATGCACAGACACACACACAGAGTATGAGATGTAGCTATAACAGTGATTAGAAGGAAATTTATAGTATAGCTGTAAATACTTAATTCATTAATTATTAAAATACTAATACTAGTCACCTAAATTGATACAGTTCAACACAGTCCCTGTCAGACTTCCAGCTGACTTCTTTGTAGAAACCAACAAGCTCTTTCTAAAATCATATGGAATTGCAAAGTAGCCAAAAGAATTCTGAAAAAGAAGAACAAAGTAGGATTCACACTTCTCAATTCCAAACCTTACTACCAAAGGAAAAAATAATGAAGATAGTGTGGTACTGGAAAAGGATAAACAACCAGATCATGGAATAGAATCAGGAGTCCAGATCATCTGTGCGCAACTGATCTGCCTCAGGTCATCCTGAGATCATCCGAGGGTAATGATACAAAGGTCGTCCAAGGGCAAAGAAAAGTCTTTTCAAAAAATGATGCTGAAGCCCAGCCTGGTGGTGCACGCTTGCAATCCCAGTACGTGGGAGGCTGAGACAGGAAGATCACAGGTTCGAGGACAGCCTCAGCAAGTAGTGAGACTCATCAACCTAGCAAGACCCTGTTTCAAAATAAAAACAGAATAGGGCTAGGGGTGTAGCTCAGAAGTAGAATGCCCCTGGGTTCAATCCCCAGTATCATGTACCCCCAAAAAAATGATGCTGGGGGAAATAATGATACTGGGCAGCCATATACAAAAGAATGAAATTGGACCCTGACCTCATCCCTTATCCAAAAATTAACTCAAAATGAATCAAAATCATAAATATTAGAGCTAACACTATAAAATCCTTAGACATAAATTTAGGGATAAGCCCGGCGTGGTGGTACACGCCTGTAATCCCAGTACTTGGGAGGCTGAGACAGGAGTATTGTAGGTTGGAATCCAGCCTCAGTAATCTAGTGAGGCTCTCAGCAATTTAGTGAGACCCTGTTTCCAAATAAAAATAAAAATAGGGCTGGGGGTTTAGCCCAGAGATAGAAGGCCCCTGGGTTCCATTCCCAGTACCACAAAAAAAAAAAATTAGGGATAAACCAGGTGTGGGTGCAGTGACACATGCCTGTAATCCTAGCATTTGGGAGACTGAGACAGGAGGATCGCAGGTTCAAGGCCAGCCTCAGCAACTTAGCAAGACTCTCAGCAACCTAATGAGAACCTGTTTCAAAGCAAAAAATAAAAAGGGCTGGGGGGTTAGCTCAGAGGTAGAATGCCCCTAGGTTCAATCCCCAGTACCACAAAACAAATAAATAGACAAAAAGACAAAAGTTTGTAGAATGAGGATATGAAGAAAAAAAGTATCTTGTACAGCTATACAACAGGTTTGTGTTTTAAGCTAACTGTTAGCAAAAGTGAAAAGTTTAGCCAGGTATGGTAGTGCACACCTGTACTCCCAGTACTAAGGAGGCTGAAACAGGAGGATCCAGGTTGAAGGCCAGCCTCAGCAATGTAGGAAAATCCTTAGTAATGTAATAAGACCCTCAGCAATTTAGCAAGACCCAATTAAAAAAAAAAAAGCTGGGAGTGTATCTCATAGGTAGAATGGCCCTGGGTTCAATCCCTGGCATCACAAAAAAAAAAAGAAAAGAAAGTAATATATATATAAACATTTTTGTGGTTTCTTTGTGCCTCTGGGCACAAAAATATTTTAGGTAGGATGCCCCTGGGTTCAATCCCCAGTACCAAAAAAAAAAAGAAAAAGAAAAAGAGTTAGGGGGTAGCTCAGAGGTAGAACACCCCTGGGTTCAATCTCCAGTAGCTAGAAAAAAAAGAATCAAACAGAAGAGGATTCTCAGATGCGATTCATAGACTGAGTTCTATGAAAGAAATTTGGGGGAGAGAGAGATGTTAATTTGGGGTATGAAATTCAAGGTTTCATCCCAAAGAGGAGAAACAACAGGTTGTGAGTCTCATTGATACAGAAAGCAAGAGAAACCTGAAGAAAAAATGTTGGCTCCTTCAATATTCTGCCAAGGCCTGAGCCTGCATGAGCTCGCCCCTGGATTTGGACAGTTGTCAGGAAAATCAGCAGGAATCAGGAACAAACATATGTCAGGACATGGGCCACAGCCGACTGTGAACGCGGATCTGCAGGCCCAGCTCCACCAGATGGCGGTGTGTCAACGGGAGTCCCAGTGAGTGCCTCTAGGAGCCCCAATTAAGTGACCTTGTGCATCCGGATGCCAGAGTAGGGAAACGGTTTGTTTGCATTATTGCTGATAATGTTTCTGCTCATTATCTAATGAGGATTTTTTTTTTATTAAGAACAAAGAATAGCAGCCAAGCATAGTGGCACAAGTAATCCCAGTACTTGAAAGGCTGAACAGGAGAATCATTGGTTCAAGACCAGCCTCAGCAACTTAGTGAGATCCTCAGCAACTTAGTGAGACCCTGCTTCAAAATAAAAAATAAAATAGGACTGGTGGTTTATCTTGGAGGTAGAATGCCCCTGGGTTCAGCCTCTAGTACCAAAAAACAAAATAAAATTTAAAAAAGAAAAGAATATAAAATGAGTGTGTTACCATATACTCCTTGCCCACAGCAAGACTACAATTAGGATAGGGAGTTAAGACATTCAAACAAGCCCATAATATTTATTGATAGTCACTGTACCCCAATTAAATCATCATCATCATCACTATTATCAATTGCAAAATACCAGTGTTATTGAGTTGACCTCTGAGTCTTGTAGATGGAAATTAATTCACTGAGTGATGTTGCAAATTGTACAGACAGCCTAGGATAATATTCATTCCAAGAACATTTTCCGAGAGGGCCACAGAGGTGCCACTGTGTCGGAAGCCACATCCAGTGGCCAAGCACAGCCCCACCCTTCCCGCAGCAGCTGGGGACTTGCAGGGACTCTTGCCCAGCCTCACAGCCTCAGCCCACTCACCTGGGGAGGCCGCAGAGTGGTGACAGGAGCATGGGACTTGCCGTCAGGACACTTGTCCTGGTCGGCTAGAGATGCCATAACAACCTACCACAGACTGGGTGACTTAAGCAACACAAGTTTATTTCCTCATGATTCTTGAGGCTTGAAGCCCAAGATCAAGGTGTTGGTGGGACTGGTTTCTTTTGAGACCTCTCTCTTTGACACATAGATGGCTTCTTCCTCTGGCTTCCTCCTATGTCTGGTTTTCCTTCTGTATTACCTGTGCCCAATATCCTCTTCTTACAAGGACATCGGTGAGATTGGACTAGGGCCCACCCTAATGCCCTCATTTTAACTTTATTATTATTGAAAGACATTGTCTCAGCCAGGAGTGATGGTGCAAGCCTGTGACTCTAGTACTTGGGAGGCTGAAACAGAAGGATCACAGATTCGAGGCCAGCCTCAGCAACTTAGTGAGATCCCCAGCAACTCAGCAAGACCCTGTTTCAAAATAAAAAATAAAAATAGGGGTGGGATATAACTCAGAGGTAGACTGCCTCTTGATTTAATCCCCAGTACCAAAAAAAAAAAAAAAAGACCCTGTCTCTAAATTTGGTCACATTCTAAACTGCTAGAGATTAGGACTTCAGCCTATGAATTTTGGACGACACAGCTCAGCCCATAGGAATGTCCAAATTCTTGCCTGGTGCTCCCACTAAGGTGAGAAACAGAGACACTAAGCAAGTCACTCTCTGGGCCTCAGGCTTACTGGCTATAAAAATAAAGTTGTTGCATTACATCATCTCTGTGGTCTAAGAGTCTATGATCACTACAATCAATACAAGTCTGAATTTTGCAAGACCAGGAGCAGGACGATTTCCAAACTAGTCACAAAGGACCATTGTCTTCGTGCATGGAAATTGGCATGTGTGTGCACACAAATATTTTAATCTACTCATATCTATAAAAATAACTTTCATCAATTTTTGGAGGCCGCCTACCCTATATACACAGGCTGTCATTGCTTTAAGGACAACATGAGAACAAAACACAATAAGAATTTATTTTCTATGGATGGACCCGGAGAACATTATGTTAAGTGAGGTTAGCCAGTCACAGAGAGTGAAGGGTCATATGTTTTCTCTCATATGTGGAAGCTAGGGAGTAATCGAGATACACAAGGGACTTTATATAATGGAGAAACCCCAGTAGAGCGATGGAGGGGGTCTAGGGAAGGGTCAGGGAGGGAGAATTAATGAAGGAAACATTTCCATTGATATTATGTTCAAATGTGAGAATACCAATGACAATCTCAATATCATGTAGGGGGAGGGAGTGGAGAGGGAGGGGGGAGCTCACCAAGCACTGTGTGCGTGTATGTCCCTATCACTCTGAACTACAACGTGATGTGAGACTACAGTGCACCAATAAAAGTATATAAAAATAAATGATAATTAAGTCAAAGAAGAAAAAATTGGGAAATACAGCTTTTCACTTAAGTTAGTAGCAGTGAAGAATTAATTTATTGAACTAAAATTAATCTTAAAGAAGAGTTATATTAATAAAGGAAAAACTCTAAAATAATACAAAAAAAGAATTTATTTTCTCACTGAATGTGGTGGCACACACCTGTAGTCCTAGTACTTGGGAGGCTGGGACAGAAGGATCATAGGGTTGAGGCCAACCTCAGCATCTTAGAAAGACTCTCAGCAACTTAGTGAGACCATTACAAAATAAAAATAAAAAAATAAGCTGGGTGTGGGGGAGCACCTGTAACCCAAGTACTTGGGAGGCTGAAACAGGAGAATCGCAGGTTTGAAGACAGCCTCAGTAACTTAGTGAGGCTCTCAGCAACTTACTGAGACCTGTTTCAAATATAAAAAATAAAAATAAAAATAGGGCTGGGGTGTAGCCCAGAGGTAGAAGGACCCGGGTTCCATTCCCAGTACAAAAACAAAACAAAACAAAAAACTAAAACTAAAAGGACTGGGGGGTAGCTCGGTGGCAGAATTCAACCCACAGTGCCATAAATAAGTAAGTAAGTAAGTAAATAAATAAATAAATAAATAAATAAATAAATAAATAAATGCACAAGGGTCTCCTTCCATCCTCTGCCTGCTCTCCCCTACCCCCAGGTGTACATCAGCTAGATGTATGTAGATAGCCAGAGTGTGCCCAGATGTAAACCAGGATCCTGAACACTCATCTTGTCTTTTTCTCTTAATCGTCCTCACACAAATTCTCCCCATCTGATTTGGAAGATGCATCTGAAATGGGTCCCAGAAGTCTTCACGTTTCTCCTGGAAGAGGTGGAGCTGTGATTCATTCTAGGTGTGTACAATTGTGCTAATCAGGAAAGGCGATGTGGGGTCCCTGGAGGAGAGATAGAGGACTGTCTTCTGGCACAGAAGATAGATTATCCAGACTTCAATGCCGGAAGTCGAAAGCTGGCAGGACAATACTCTCTAAGGAATTAACGGTCAGCAACCAGCTGTGTGACTGCAAGCAAATCGGCGACTCTGCCTCTTTCATAATCCCCAAGACAGCTCCTCTAGCTGCAGATAGAAGCCTCATTCCGCTAATCCTTCCCAGGCAGGTTTTTCTAAAAGGAAGGAAGTGTTAGGTAGTTATAAGCAGGGCAAGGAAAGAAATGGGACAGGGAGGAGCCCTCCCGAGAAGAGTTGGGGATTGCCCCACCTAGCTGTGATCAGACACTTGGACCCATTACATTGCAGCTTTAGATACCAGTGCAAAGTCCGGCATGGTGAATTTAATGCAGTCGCACTAAGCAGTAACCGCCCCAAATTACTATGCACGAGGAGGGGTGGGGTTTCTGGACAGTATTAAAACTTCACCATGTGACAGACTTGCCCCTTCCCCTTCTTCCTTCTTTCCACTCCTGAACCAGCGAGCTCAGTGACTCTCCTGTGGAATCTACCCAATAAAGCCTTTCATGCCTACCCTATCTGTGCCCCCCAAATGAAATCTTTCTTTTGGGGAGACAAGAACTGAGGAAAACTCATGGCCCTGTGACAGAAGGAAGAAGGGAGGGACATGGGGAGGGAGGGAAGGAGGGAGGAAGGAAGGAAAATTTTTCAAGAGGAAAGGAGTATTCGGTAGGGAATTACAACTGGCTGCTTTCTCTGGATGAAAAGAGACCAGATTCACATCAAGCTGGGTATAGTGGTGCGCGCTTGTAATCCCAGTACTTGGGAGGCTGAGACAGAAGGATCGCAGGTTCAAAGACAGCCTCAGCAACTTAGTGAGGCTCTCCACAACTTAGTGAGACCCCGTTTCAAAATAAAGAATAAAAAATAGGGCTGGGGGTGTAGCTCAGAGGTAGAATGCTCCTGGGTTCAATCTCTAGTACCACACACACACAAAATTAAAAATTAAAAATTAAAAAAAGGAAAAGAGATAAGATTCATAGCAAATTATCCAATGAACTGACTTAGAAATATAGATGTAGGTGTGGAAATATTTATTTATATTTCAGGTTTTTTGCTAGTAAAGTTTTCATCTATTTCCATTACATAGAAGACTGGTTGCTTAATAGGCATCCAGAATAAAAGATATAACTGTTATCTCCATAATATATCATTTTTATTTTGGATATAATTATACATTTTGTATCAGTAGAAACGTAAAGAATTTCTATGTAAAACTCATAGAACAGAAGTGTATTAGAATGAAATTAAAATGGAATGTTTTTCTTTGACAGCTAAATTTGATAACTTGAGTCTTGGGGCTGGGGGTGTAGCTCAGTGGTAGAGTCTGTGCTTAGCACGCGTGAGGCCCTGGGTGCAGTCCACAGTATCAAAAAAATGAATAAATAAACAAAATAACTCGAGTCTTAGATTTAGTTAGGAAGCTTCCATTTCAAAGCATATTTACACTCGGGACTATGGGCAAGTTGAGGAAACTTGCTAGGTAGGAAGGTTTTCTTCTGCACCCCCTTCCTTGCCACTCCCCATGCCTCTCAGCAGCCTCACCCAGTGACTTCCCAGGCACCCATGCCTTCATTTTGTCCCTTGGCTTTTCAAAGTCCCCTTCCCTTTTTCCGTTTCTCCACCTCTTATAATGCCCAATTTAGCTCTGCTTCCTCCAAAACATCCAATTCCCCAGCTAACATTTCTCCATCCTACTTTTTTCAAAACTAGGCTGCCCCACTCCCCATTTGCCCAGGGCAATAATCTTGGCCTCCTAAAAATGTAAGTGCTCTTATAGTGCATCCATAGAAACAGAAAGGTCACAGTAAGGGGGGCAGTCCTTCCTGGGTAGACTGCCCTGAAGTCAGGAGGTAGTTCCTGGAGATCATCTTAAAAGTTTTTTGTTAAACTGGGCGTGGTGGCCCATGCTTATAATCCCAGTACTTGGGAGGCTGAGACAAGAGGACTGTAGGTTCAAGGATAGCCTCAGTAAGTAGCGTGACTCTCATCAACCTAGCAAGACCCTGTTTCAAAATAAAATAGGGCTGGGGGTGTAGCTCGGAGGTAGAATGCCCCTGGGTTCAAGCTCCAATACCCCAAAAAAGGGGGGGCTAAGAGCCAGGTGCAGTGGTGCACACCTGTAGTCCCAGTACTTGGGAGGATGAGACAGGAGGCTTGCAAGTTTAAGGCCAGCCTCAGCAATTTAGTGAGACCTCAGCAAAAATAAAATAGGTCTGGGGGTGTGTAGGTCAAAGGGTACAATGCCCCTGAGTTCAATAATCCCCAGTAACACACACACACACACACACACACACACACACACACACACACACGGCTGGTAGTATAGAAAGCCCCTGGGTTCAGCTGGACATGGTGGCACACGCCTGTAATCCCAGTGCTTGGGTGGCTGAGACAGGAGGATCGCAGGTTTGAAGCCAGCCTCAGAAATTTAGCAAGATCCTGTTTCAAACTAAAAATAAAATAGGACTGGGGCTGTAGCTCGGAGGTAGAATGCTTCTGGGTTCAATCCCTGATCCGGTTATGGGTGATGTCATCCCATGCCCTGTCCCGAAGCAGAGCAGGCATTATAAGGTTAAAATAGGCGGCTTCTTACTCTTCCCAGCCTGCTGTTTGGGCTTCTGTCCCGGGCCTGTGGGGTCAACATGGCAACAAAGATAAGATGAAGGCCAACACTGAGAAAGTTACAAACCTTAAAACGGGCCTGGGAAGAGCTGAAAAAAAAAATTATCCTCTCATGTAGATGCTGACAAAGCGGGTCTATTGGCCTGGGAACTTAGCAACCTAGATAAGGAAGACCAGATAGGACAAAACCTATTTAAGATCCGAGGGGAGCCAGGCGTGGTGGCGCACGCTTGTCATCCCAGTACTTGGGAGGCTGAGACAGGAGGATCCGGGTTCGCGGCCAGCCTCAGCTACTTAGTGAGGCCCTCCGCAACCTAGTGAGACCCTGTTTCAAAATAAAGAGCAAGAAATTGGGCTGGAGGTGTAGCTCAAAGGTAGAATGCCCCTGGGTTCAATCCCCAGTACCAAAAAAAAAAAAAAAAGATCCGGGGGTCCAAGGGGGCGTCAGCACTCTGCTCCATTGCATTCTCCTTGGAGGTGTGATGCGTCTCTCTCTCTCTCTTTCTCTCTTTCCCCCCTCTTTGAGACATGGCATGTTACTCTTACTTTTATAATAAATCTTTTTGCCCTGCACTAAATTCCAACTGCTTGTCCTGGCTCTTTATTTCCTGGCCCATGATATCTATCTGGGCTGAGGAAAAGAACTCACAGTGACCACCAAAACTCTAACAATCCCCAGTACCACCTCCTCGAAAAAAAATCCCAAACTAGTAAGGACTAGATGCTGATCATGGGCAGAACTGAACAGAGCACATCAGCTCTGTGTTACACCTCAGGTCACATGAGGTGAGAGGACTGGATTTTCAGAGGAATCCACGGGGCCCTTACTTAATGTAGAAAAGTGATTTATTGAGCCTCAGAGAACTGAGGCCAGTCTGGGCTGTCCACTCCAGGCTCGTGACCCTCAAGAGTTAATCCCATTCCATCAGCTCGGGCCCTTCCGTCTTGCTCTTGCTGGCATTTACACACGGCCACAACTCAAACACGAGCCGTGATAGTCCACTTCCCTCTCACTCCCAGCCCCGACTCCTGAGACCAGGATGCTGATGGGATCCCTCCAGCAGAAATGACCCCGAGGCTCAGCCAGCTATCCTGGGGGGGGGATTTTATTTTCATGTTTGCAGCGCACACAGGATGCCACATCCTTTAAGCATAACAGAATAATAAACCTCACGGAAATGCCAAGAAGTCCTTGAAGGGGAAAAATAGCCTGGATCCGGAGAAAAGGAAAAATTGTAATAATGATATTACCCCAAAGAAACCACTTAGAGGAGTCAGCTGATTTTTTAACACACAAGGATGAAAGTAAAACACCAGGAACGAGACTGAACGCCAAAAGGAGGTCCCTTGAAAGAGTCACTATTGCAACATCGCTATTCCAGATGGCTCTCTCCGGGCCAGGGAACTCCACTGCAGAGGGAAGTGGGGAGGAGGTGGAGAGAGCAGCAATATTCACACCAGGCAAGGAAAAGGAAATGTGATTTTAATTTTAAACTGTCCTCCTGGGTTCCCTGCTGCTGGAGCCCACCAGAGAACAGAGGCAGGAAAAATAGTAACATTTTGCACTGTGGATGTGTGTGTTCTTGCTCAGCTGTTGTTTTTACAATTTGCTCAGTTACCTCAGGGCAGGGTATTCTTCAGGGGGTCCCGCCCAACTGATTTTTGTCCATGGTATCTGTGTTATTGTTGGGGGAGAAGGTCCAGAATGTCCTGAGATCAAAATTGGAAATAGTGCTTTTTTTTTTCAGATTTTCAATGGTTCTTTACTGCAGGGTTTTTAACCTGCTAGAGTGCATTGTAACTTTCCAAAAAGGAAAATACGTGGCATTTCACTATTTTATTTTATTTTATATTTTATTTTATTTTATTTTACTTTATTTTATTTTTGGTACTGGAGATTGAACCAAAGGGCATTCTACTTCCAAGCTACACCCCCAGCCCTTTTAATTTTTTAATTTTTTATTTCGAAACAGCGTCTGGCCACGTTGCTGATGGTCTTGCCAATTTGCTGAGGCTTACCTCAAACCTGTGATCCTCCTGTCTCAGCCTCCCAAGTACTGGGATGACAGGCATGCGCCACCACGCCCCGTGCATGTCACCATTTCAGATGAAAGCGTGCTTCTCATGGAGTGTTATCTGGACCTAATGTTCTAGCGAGTACTCTTTTGTAGCTGCTATCTTTTGACCCAGTATCTAATCTGAGATCGTTCTCAGATTCGTCTTTTCCTTCTAGTGCTGTCCTTGCTCCTGGTCCAGCCAGCAGCCTCCTGGCTGGACCGCCTAGCTAAAGTTCTTCCACCTGAATTCTATTCCGCATTCTCCTGATTTATTTTATCCCAGTCTATCTCTTCCACCTTTGAGACCCCATAAGTTTGCACCAATGTACCTCTTTTCTTACCTCAAAATAAGAAGTAGCAGTACCTGTGTACCAGCTAGGGGCATGGCCCTGTTCTGAGCGCTTTACTTAATGCAGTCTTCCTGAGCTCAGAATCCATAGAAGATTGGCTCCAGAACCCTGTAGATTCCAAAATCCCCAGACGCTCAAGACCTTATAAAATGACCTAGTATCAGCATCCCCAGCATGCAACCCACGCACATCCTCCTGTAGCATTTAAATCATTTCTACATGCAAATGCTATGTAGACGGTGTTAGGAGATATGGGAATAAAGAGAACACAGCTTGACAGACCAGAACAGACTCTTTCATTGGAGTAAAGCCCTGGAGGGGGGATTGACTGGGAAGAGAGTCCACGAGAGTCAGGAGCCCCCTTCCTTACAGACTAGAGGCTATTTATGGGATATTAGTTGTGTATTCCTCCAATTGGAGGGCTTGACACTGGGCCAGGGTAGGCATATTCATGGGGCTGGGGGCAGGGGGATGGTTAGAGGCATTTTCCCGCCGTTCCAGGAGTCTTCTGTTCTCGGCCTCCTCCGGCCAGGCCTCACAGTCAAACCTTACAGTGCCCACAGATAGTCCTTTTATTGTATTGTTTAGGGAATAATGATGAGAAGGAAAGTCTGTACATGTTTATTAATTAAAAAAATTGTCCAGTATAGTGGCAGATGCCTATAATCCCAGCACTTAGGAGGTTAAGACAGGAGGATTACAGGTTCGAGGACAGCCTCAGCAACTTAGAGAGACCCTGTTTCAAAATAAAAAAGACTGGGAGTATAGCTCAGATAGAATGCCTCTGGGTTTGTCAGGGTGAACACGGTAGCTCCGTGGAGAGTCCTAAGGAGTTCTCTGGCCTCAAAAGGGGAAACTCACCTCAGGGCCTCCCGGAGTCCTTGGGTCTGTGTAGAAAAGAATTTCAACACACGCCAGTCAGAGAAAAGACAGAGGTTTAATTCAAGGAAAAGGGAAACACGTTCAGGGAAACGCGGGCCACCTCAAGATGTGAGAGCAGCAGCCCCGAATTCTTACAGTCTCTTTTTATAGGCACTGGAGATGGGGAGGGGAGTTGGTCAGAGGTACTCAGCGGGAAAATGCCTCCTTTCTTTGAAGTTTTTCCACAGGCAGAAGATGTGGATTCCCTCAGGACAGATCTTCCATGAGCAGAGACAAGGGGAGACAAAGAGTCTGATGGCCAGCAGGTGGCCAGCTGAGTGTAAGGCTTTTAACAACAGGTGTGATCTTTTGGAGTTCTGGTGGAAGGTGAAGTTCTTTCTCTTCCAAAACTAATCTCCTCAGGAATTTCGGATGTGAAGCTAGCCCACTGTGTTCTTAAAGATACGGGTCTTTGCCTCTTTTGGCATGTCCTAGGCAAGCCTGCAAGGCAAGCTTAGGATTTTAGATTCGATTTTTAATTGTATTCTCCTTCCCTTCCTGTCTCCTTTCTACCTAAAATTTTATTTCTTCTATTCTACCTTATCAGGTTCAGTCCTCAGTACTGTTGGTGGTGACAGGTCCATTCCTCAAGCCAGGAACTCAGGATCTGCAGAGTCCTTGGCTAACGTGAGGGAAAAGAATTTCAGAACATGCAAGTCAGAGACATAGAGGTTTATTTAGGAAAGAAGGAAATATACATTCAAGGGAGAATGCAGGCCACCTCAAGAGGGAGAGAAACCTTTTGGGGAATGCTGGACTCTCTTCTTATAGGGGGCTTTCATGAGGGGTGGGATAGAGGAGGTGTGTGAGGATATCAGTCCGGTAGTTCCCAAGGCAGTTTATGGTGGTCTGATGATCTGGTCAGCGTTAGGGAGAATGATCTCAGTCCTGTAGTCCTGAGGCAGTTTTTGATGGTCTGATCATCTTTAGGGTCCTCAGGCTGATCGAGGTCTTTATGATCTGATTAACAGATAAGCTGGAGAGTGTTCTAAATTATATGTTTCTCAAGGTATTGTATCTGTCTTGTTACCAATGTACAGGGCAATTACAGTTTCTTTCAGTTAACTCTAGGATCTGCAGATTTCCCAGAAATTTGGGAGACACAGGCCTGGGAAAGAGAACCGGTTTGGGGAGTAAAGATTGAGGCACTTCACCAGGTTCTTATATTAAAGTTATATTTTACCTTTCCTTTCTGTTCCTGTCTGTCTCCTTTTTACCTATTTATTTCTTATATCCTACATCAATACCAAAACAAAATAAAATATTTTTTGATCTACGGTTGGTCAAATCCGTGAATATGGAGGGCCAGCTGTTTTAGCTCATTTGATCTCCCACACAGCCTCATAAAGCAGGTACATTCTTTTCAATTTTTACAAATAAGGAAATAGATGTGGAGAAGTTCAGTAACTGGCTCGAGGTCACATGCTAATACCGCTAATAATGGCAGAGTCATGGTAGGAACCTAGGCATTCCAGCTACAGTGCTGGGACTCACTCAGGCCTGCAATTCTCCTGCCTTGGTTCCACCTTCTAGGCCTTGCTCACAAAGCATCCCCAGCCCTGGAGGCCCTCTCTCTGATACCTCATTTCTCTGCAAATGGGGGGTGGCCTGGGCCCCCCAGAAGACTCTAGTAAGTCCTGCTAAGGAGATTGGACTTGGTTCTCAGGACAGCAGTGAACCATTAGCACATTTAGGAAGGGGAGTAACATAATTGATGGGGATTGAGCCAGCATTGATTGCTAATAAGGGTAGTATTAATTGCAAATAAGAATAAGCTATACTTAGGTAAAACAATAAAATCCTTTTTCTCTGTCTCTAGGCTGTAAGCCAAAAGCTCCAGCCAAGGCTGACCTTGTCCAGCTAAAAATTGGCTGTTAGCCAGGGCCAGAATGTCATAGCAACTAAAGATAAGGTACGGAACACTAAATTATAGACATCTGTACTTAGAAGGAAAGAATTACGCAGACCCTCACAAAGTTCAGACCAAATTGAAAGATGAAAAATCAGTCTGAGCTGGGCGTGGTGGCGCACGCTTGTAATCCCAGTACTTTGGGAGGCGGAGACTGGAGGATCCGGGTTCGCGGCCAGCCTCAGCTCGTGCACGCGCGCGCATGCGCTCTCTCTCTCTCTCTCTCTCCCTGTCTCTCTCTCTACTTAGTGAGGCCTCCGCAACTTCGTGAGACCCGGTCTCAAAATAAAGTATAAAAAATAGGGTCGGGGGCGTAGCACGGAGGTAGAACGCCCCTGCGTTCAATCCCCGGTACCGAAAAAAAAATCAGTCTGCATTAACCCAGTATTGATTACTAATAATAATGCAAAAGTAGTTAAAGCCTTCTTACTTTAGAAAGCCACACTCCTGTGTTACAAAAGAAGCCAGCAACTACAGGGGCTGTTAAGCAGACAATTTACCATAAGAGATAAAGATTTAAAACTTATACAAAGACACAAGTATCAAAACTTTCCTTTTGAAGAGTTAGTAAAAATGAACAAAGAACAATGTGGGCCATGCAGCCCCATGATCAGTGATGTCAGACCAGTCTGTCCTCGTGAGAATGAACAAAAGGGGCCACCAAAAAAAGCTAACACAGCAAAGATAACAGTGGGCCAGGCCTATTTTTTGATGGGAAAGAAAGACTATTGGCTAACAGGATAGGAGAGACAAGATAATAAATTCCTATATAAAGACTGAGGTTTCAAAGGCAAATAGTGTCTCACTTCTGAGATACTCCATCATGTCTCTCTCTGACATGGTGCTCTGCCTCCCCCCTTCTGCCTGTTATAATAAAACCTTGCTTAAGCTTGCAGAAATCCTGGTTTTTATTTCTATACTAGCCGAGAACAAGAACCCACAGTAACATCATCGCAAATGGTAACAAAATGAGATTGTGCTGTTGATCACTCTCTCTAGAAGAGTGTAGAGTAGATTGGTTTAAGTTTGACAAAATCAGAGCTGGGTGTGGTGGTGCATGCTTGTAATCCCAGTACTTGGGAGGCTGAGACCCGGGGATCTAGGTTCGTGGCCAGCCTCAACTACTTAGTGAGGCCCTCTGCAACTTAGTGAGATCCTGTTTCAAAATAAAGAATAAAATATAGGGCTGGGGGTGTAGCTCAGAGGTAGAATGCCCCTGGGTTCAATCCCCAGTGCCGCAAAAAATAAATAAATAATAAATAAGTTTGACAAAATCAGAAAAGGGAAGAAATTAATAATGAAAATTAACACACAGAGCACTTAGGAGAAAAAGTTCACTTAATTCTCATAACAGCTTCATAGAGTCAGTGCATGGTTCTTCTCACTGATTTTACAAAGGAAGAAACTAAGGAACAGAGAGGTTAAGGAACTTGCCCTAAATTACTCAGCTAGCAAACCAGGATGTGAGCTGAAGCTATTTATGTCTACAATGATACTCTCTTAATATTTCCAAAGTGCCAAGTGTGGTGGTGCAAGCTTGTAATCCCAGTACTTGGGAGGCTGAGACAGAAGGATTGCAGGTTCACGGCCAACCTCATCTACTTAGTGAGGCCCTCCACAACTTAGTGAGACTGTGTTTTAAAATAAAAAATAAAAAATATGGCTGGGGATGTAGCTCAGAGGTAGAATGCCCTGGGTTCAATCCCTGGTGCCATACACACACAAAAAAAATTCCAAAGTGGAACTTTAGCTAGAGTGTTTTTACACTATTCTGTAAACTTTTCTCAGGGCTTGAAATAGTCTATAATTGTTTTAAATAGGCAGGGAGGGGACAGGTTGGATGCAGCAAAACTATGAGAGAAAGCCAGGCATGGTGGTGCGTGCCTGTAATCCTAGTACTTGGGAGACTGAGACAGAAGGATTGCAGGTTCAAAGAGAGCCTCAGCAAACTTAGTGAGGTGCTCATCAATTTAGTGAGATCCTGTTTCCAAATAAAAAGTAAAATAGGACGGAGGGTATAGCTCTGAGGTAAAATGCCCCTGGGTTCAATCCCCAGCACCACAAAAAAATTTTTTTTAATTTAAAAAGCTGTGAGAGACTGTTGCAGGAGCTAGGTAGGTGAGCTCTGGGGTCCTTTTTTTTTTTTTTTTTTTTTGCAGTGCTGGGAATAAAACCCAGGGCCTTGCACATGCTAGGTAAGTGCTTTGCCACTGAGTTACACCCCACCCCTTTTTAGTTTTTATTCTGAAACAGGGTCTCGCTAAATTGTCTAGGCTGGCTTCAACCTTGGGATCCTCCTGCCTCCGTGTCAGGGGAACAGCAGGGGCCAGCTATGGTTGCAGGCAATGAGGACCCCAGCAAGGACACATGAGGAACTGCCATCGAGAGGAGAACAAACTGCAAACAGCAACTTTATTTCCAGACCCATCCCTTACGTAGGGTTCCAGGCAAAATGGCACACATCCACGTCAGCATGGGCGTGCATATGCATGTTACACTTTACATAGTCATTGTACTTGCAAGTTACCCTTTGCATAGTTTTTGCACACAACTCTATGCAATGCGCATGTGTGTGATGTGTAAATACCCGCTATTACCCAGGAGCTGCGTGCACCCACCACTGCGAGGGATGCGGGTACATCCCAGGCTACACTGCCCGGGATGTCATGCTATCACTGTCATGCTATCACTGCCATCCTGTACTCCACCTGGGTTCCCACACTCAGACTCCTGAGTACTGGGATTATAGGTGTGCACCACCATGCTTGGCTTCCAGCCTTTCTTTACCAAAAGAGAGAAAACTGGCAGGGTAGCAGGTTAAGGAGAAATGACTCTCTTAAGGCAAATCAAGAGTCAACTAGGAATATTTACAAAGTATCCTATTATTTTGGTTTTGTGTGTGTGTGCCTGTGGTACTGGGGATTGAATCCAATTGCAGTCTACCTCTGAGCTATACCCCCAGCCCTATTTTTTATTCTTTATTTTGAAATAGGGTCTCACTAAGTTGCAGAGGGCCTCACTAAGTAGCTGAGGCTGGCCGCGAACCCGGATCCTCCAGTCTCAGCCTCCCAAGTACTGGGATTACAAGCATGCACCACCATGCCCAGCCTTATTTTGGTTTTTAACAGGAACCTAAATTACCAGTCAGCACCTGTTGTGTGGGCACAGAGCTAGGAATCAGACACAATGAATGGAGACATACATAAAGGTATGTCAAAATAAATCTCTCAAAAAATCTACTCCAAGACAAGCCTGAGAGTCAGTAGGAGAAAACAGGGTCCCCTACTTATGAATAGAAAGGGAAGGAGTTCTCTCTGCCCCCACATATTCCCCTGTTGATGCCTGAAATCTGCCTTTTGAGATTCCACAGAATCTCCAAAAAGGAAATCTTGAAGCTCATATTGTCAAATATTCGAATATTTCATATGCAGAAACTGGGCCTAGAAAGTTTAAGTGATTGTTCTAGCATTCCACAGCTTGTTACTGGCCCAGATCTAGAGTCCCTGAATCCTTCCCCCTCATCACCACAACCACCATGTTTCCCTTCTAGAATTGTTGTTGTTTTTGTTTTGGTACTAGGGATTGAACCCATGAGCATTCTACCTCAGAGCTACACCAGCATCCCTTCTTTATTTTTTTATTTTGAATCAGGGTCTCCCTAGGTTGCTGAGGGTCTTGCTAAATTGCTGAGGCTGGCTTTAAACCTGCAATCCTCCTGTCTCAGCCTCCCAAATACTGGGATTACAAGTGAGAGCCACCAAACCCAGCTAGATTTGTCTTTGATAATGAAAATCCCTGAGAGAAGAAAAGGCAATCATTTGACCTTCCTAAGACCTTGAAGTGAATTCCCGAGAGGCTTTCCTCTGGTCCCAAAAGCAGCACCGCTCAGGAAGTGTTGCTTAAGAGTCCACTGACATTCACACAGGAATTCCTTTTTTCACAGCAGGGAGCAAGGATGGTGTTTCCTGGTTTTTCTCCAAGTGGCAAAAGGTCATTGTCCTCAGGGATACTAGCATTGTGTCTCATCCTCCTCCCCCCCTCCCCTCCTTAGTGCTGGGAATGGAACCCAGGGCCTTCTCCAAGCAAGTACTGTACCACTGAGCTATACCCTTGGCCGTGTTTTGTTGTTGTTGTTGTTGTTTTTGTGGTACTGGGGATTGAACCCAGGGGCATTCTACCTTCGAGCTACACCCCCAGCCCTATTTTTTAATTCTTTTATTTTGAAACAGGGTCTCACTAAGTTGCAGAGAACCTCACTAAGTAGCTGAGGCTGGCCGTGAACCTGCAATCCTCCTGTCTCAGCCTCCCAAGTACTGGGATTACAAGTGTGTGCCACCACGCCCAGCTGTTGTTGTAGTTTTGTTTATTTGTTTGTTCAGTTTTTTCAGCCCTCTTTTAAACATCCAGTGGTCCAGCATTGAATAATAAATCTTTAGCCAGCGGGATCTCTGTCTAGTCCAGCTCCCTGCCTTGAGATAAGACTTTATTATCCCTAATTTTACAGATAAGGGCCTGAATGTTAACCAACTTGCCCAAGGTCATACAGAGAGTAATTAGACCAGCCACATAAGGCTATTACCTACTTAGAATCCTAGTGACATAGAAAGTCAGTGCTGAAAGTGATCTTATAAATACAGTGACCATATTTGCAGAACCCAAAACTAGGACATTTTGCCTGACAAACCCTAGTACATTTACAGGGACAGAGAACAGATTATTTGAATTGGTCCTGCCCCAGAAAAGGGGATTTATGGCTGAGGCTGTCAAGAGATCACCCAGTCCAATCCCCTCATTTCAGAGTTGAGGCAGCTGAAGCCCAGGGAGACTGAATGACTTGACAGAGGAGGAGGAGGTCGTGGGCAGAAATGTTTTCTGTTTTCTCAACTCCCAGGATTGAGTCAACAGGGCGTGGGTGGGGAGGACAAGAAGGGGCCATTGTTCGGGCTGCTTTTTCCTCAAATGGACTGGCCTAACCCCACAGTGCCTGTTTTAATCCAGAATGGGTGCGGCTGTCCCCTAAACACCAGAGAAATCACTTCCAAAGCCAGATAAGGCTCAGGGTCTTGCGTTCTTAGCAGACCCAGGCAGCTAGGCAAAAGGGGATTTGGAGAAGTAAAAACACTTTGCTCTTCGGAGGCAGAGCATTCTATGCAAAGTAGCTGTTATTTTCTGAGGTTTTCTATTCCCCCCAGGAACAGGATGCTAAAATGACCAGATATAAGCTAATAACCACCCTGGTAATTCTAGTGTAAATCAAGGCAAGCAGTCAAACTGACAGGTATTTAACAAGGATCTGCATAAGCCCTGTAACAAGCTGGGCACCATAAATATTTATTATTAAATCCTCAATTTGCTCCTAACCCCTACTTGCGCGCTGTTTGACCTCGTTTTATATTTAGTAAGAGAGAAGGAGTCACACAGTCACACTAAAGATCGGCATGAGGGCTCCGGGCAAGTCCATCTCCAGCTCGCTCCTTTGGCCTCAGGGGCCCTCTATCTCCAGATCAACACTGGTTCCCATATTAAAAGGTGCATTTCATAGCATCCTTTTAACACGGCAGCAATCCAAATTAGGACTCTGAGTAGCAGATGGAATTCTTCCAACTGTCAGCCTAACCTCTCCTCTATGCAAATGCAGAACTACTCTGCCCATAGAGAAATTGCTTCCCGGAAAAACCAATTTCCTCCTCATTGTCCTGCAGCCGCTGGGAGACACCCTGCTGTGTGGGGTGGGCTCCCGGCCTGCTTATTCCACAGAGAGAGTGAAATTGCGAAGAACACGAGGCTGAGATTGGGATTTAGGCGCCTATCAGAACGGAAGCTGCGTTCTGCGTCTCTAGTTTAGACATTTTTTCTCCTGATGTCCATTTTCCATTGGTCAAGTTGCTTTGCACCCTCCAGGGGCCAGGAACTATCCTCCTCAAAGCCTCTGTGCCTCAATACACCCACATTATCAGCCCTCAACAATTATCTCATTCATTATGTTGTTCACTCATTTCCTCTAAATTAGTTTCTAAAGAATCTTAACCCACCAGTGAAGTTCATTCTCTATTCCATCGGCAAAGAGTCCAGATGGGGGTGAATGGCCCAACTCTAAAATGTGATCCCAACACGCTATCCAAATTAGAACACTTTTCCATGTGCACCGTCCACCCCAACCTTCAATCCTGCCTTCAGTGACAGCAAGTGACAGTGAATTTGAGAAGAGCTAATAAAAACCTGATCTCCCTGATAGCATCTTCTTTAATTATTTAAAGAAAGGGACAGCCTGTTTTAAAACGACGCTTCCTGTTCCAGTTCTTTTGTTAAAGCTCTCTTAGAGTCGGTGACAGGTTGTGGAGCTGAGAGTGGAAAGGGGCTAGCATTGTTGAGAAGGGCCAGCAGGGAAGATGCTTTCAGACAAAAGGAAGGGTGATGCAAAAGACCTTTTGTTTAGATGAAAGTTGTGCACACATTTCCTTTGCCAACCAAACATGCCTGAAAAGACACTTCATATATTAAAGAGCAGAACTGAGAAAGCCAGGAGAATAGTATGTGTGTGTGTGTGTGTGTGTGTGTGTGTGTGTGCATGCGCGTGCGTGTGCGTACTGGGTATTGAACCCAGGGGCATTCTACCACTGAGCTACACCCCCAGCCCTATTTTATTTTTATTTGAAACAGGGTTTCATTAGGTTGATGAGAGTCTCACTACTTGCTGAGACTGTCCTTGAACCTGCGATCCTCCTGTCTCAGCCTTCCAAGTACTAGGATTACAGGTGTATGCCACCATGCCTGGCTTCAAGTCTAACTTCTATGGACCCTTGCTGGTGCCTGCGAATATACAATTATGACCATGAGATTAGAAGTCAGGTTCAAGGACTGGCTCTGCCATTTAGTAGTCATGTAACCTGGACAAGTGGGATTGAACCCAGGGGCATTCTACCTCCGAGCTACACTCCCAATCCTATTCTATTTTTATTTTGAAACAGGGTCTCGCTAGGTTGATGAGAGTGTCACTACTTGCTGAGGCTGTCCTCGAACCTGCGATCCTCTTGTCTCAGCCTCCCAAGTGCTGGGATTACAAGTGTGTGCCACCACACCCAGCTGGACAAGTATTTTTTAACTTAACTAACCCTCATTCATAAAAAACACATAATATGAAGTTGGGCATGTTGGTGCATGCCTGTAATCCAGTAATTAGGAGGCTGAGATGGTAGGATTGGAGGTTCGAGGCCAGTCTCAGCAACTTAGACTGTTTCAAAAAAAAAGAAAAAGAATAAAAAGGGCTGGGGGTGTAGCTCAGAGGTAGAATGCCCCTGGTTTCAATACCCAGTATATAAATAAATAAATAAATAACAAATGATAATAGCTACCTTATAGAGGTCATTTAAGGTTGATATTGAGGGTGTAAGGACACATGTGAGAGCTTAGCCAGGACCTAATACATGGTAAATGCTCAATCCATGTTATCTTAAAAATGCATAGAGCACTAAATGAACTGAGAAGAAAGAAAGTCAACAGGGACTACCTGAACTCCTGAACTACTCTGACATGGTTTCTGGGAGACTGATTTCCCTGCTAGACTTTATGCCCTGGAGTGCACATTTGCATTCCTCACACAAATTTAATGACCATGTACCTGATTCAGTTTAGACACTGCTCAGTAGAACTTCTGTGCCTTTATTTAGAGGTCACAAAAGGAATCTCAGATGGAAGCTGAACATTAGGAGAGAGACACAAAAGATGCAGGCAGAGCTAGAGTGTCTGCTCACCATCTTCTTTAGTAAACGCGCGGGAAGTTTGGAAATCAGTTTCCACTTCTTTCTTGGAAGAAGCAAGACTGAGCAGAGAGAATAGAAGAGAGGGCTGATGGGAGATCAGTCTTTCTCAGTCTGTTCATGCTGCTATAACAAAATACCTGAGCCTGGGTAATTTATAAACAGCAAAAATGTATTTCTCACAGTTGTGTGAGAAACTGTGAAGTCCAAGATCAAGGTGTCTGCGGGTTCCGTGTCTGGCGAGGGCTTGGTCTCTGCTTCCAAGATGGCACCTCATCACTGCAACCTTGGGAGGGAAGGGATACTGTCTTCACATGGTAGGAGATTTGGAAGGGGAAAAAGGGTTTAAGCTAGTTCCCCCAGCCCTATTATAAGGCACTAATCCAATCCATGAGACCAGAGCCCTTATGAACTCCTAAAGGCCCCACCTCCTGATACTGTTGCATTGGTGACTAAGTTTCAACAGAATTTTAGAGGGTACACCAACATTCAAGCCAGAATTGGGTCCAAACTGAGAAAAAGTAATAAGAGAATAAACAAGAAGGAAAGAACAGAAGTATACAACCCAGCCTAACTGACAGCCTTTTCTTTTTTCATTTTTTTTTTTTTTGCGGTACTGGGGATTGAACCCAGGGGCGTTCTACCTCCAACCTACACCCCCAGCCCTATTTTTTTATCCTTTATTTTGAAACCGGGTCTCACGAAGTTGCAGAGGGCCTCACGAAGTAGCTGAGGCTGGCCGCAAACCCGGATCCTCCTGTCTCTGCCTCCCAAATACTGGGATTACAAGCGTGCGCCACCACGCCTGGCTACCAACAGCCTTTTCTTATGAGTATACACACCCTATTTCCTGGCCCTAGTGTATACGTGAGACTAATCTCAGAAATATTTACAAAGCACCTACCTGGCCAAAGCAGCATCTAGGTATTGTGGAAAATAATGGGCTGATTCATTTTATTTAATAGCACTCATGAAGAGCTTGCTGTGTGCTAGGCACCTTTCTAAGAATCATATAACTATGAACTTGGTTAATCCTCAAATCAACTCAATGAGATGAGTATTTTATTATCCCCATTTTACAGATGAGAAGACTGGAGCATGATTGTAATAGCTACTTTTTATTAAGTAGCTGTGATGTGGGCAGGGTTTTTGATGTTTCTTTTTTTTTTTTTTTTTTTTTGTACTGGAGATTGAACCCAGGGACATTCTACCTCTCAGCTACACCTCCAACCCTTTTTATTTTTTATTTTTAAACAGGGTCTCACTAAGTTGCTGAGGGCCTCACTAAGTTGCTGAGGCTGGCCTTGAACCTGCAATCCTCCTGTCTCAGCCTCCCAAGTACTGGGATTACAGGTACATGCCACCAGGCCCAGGTTTGATGCTTCTTAAAAGTCATCCTTGCAACCCGCAAAATAGGGTTATTTTTATTTGTACTTTAGAGAGGAAGAAACTGAAGTTGGAGGAGTGCGAGTGACTTGCTCACAGTCACACAAGCAGAGTGGTTGGATTCCATTACACCACACCACCTCCAGTATCTTCAAGGCAAGCTGTTCACCCTCAGGAAGCTTAGATGAAGCATGTGATCACCCGGCCCTGTGAGACAGATACAAGCGCCACAGCAGTGTAGCAAAGATTTCATAAGTCCCATCCTCCCTCCCCGCTCCGTTGCCACTGCCTTACATGATTGGACTTCCCCATCATGCTGGTGGAGAGATAGAAATAATCAGACTTACAGAGAAATTGTAGTGAGACCCCCCTCCCACCACCACCACCAATAGTGCCCTCAGCACTGGAGGTTTAAAGATAGACTTTGACGCTCCTTTGCGTCGATGCCGCCATTCTAACTTGTCCCTTGGCTCCCCATCGCCCAGCCTTCCTCTGCCCTTCCTCTTCCTTTATCTTTCAGTCTATATGATTGAGAAATAATCATTTCTGGGAGGGAAGAAACGGATCTCAATAAGAGAACGAGAAGGAGGGTGGCAGGGTAAGTGGGGACCCAGAGGACCCACGGGTGGCGTTCAGAGGCCTCGTTCCTTAGGAAGTCTGAACTAGGCAGGTCTGAAGGAAAAACAGCAGTGTAGCTTTCAGAGCTTAGATCAGGAAAGCTCTGCAGTTCTGGGGCAGAAGGGGTAGAAGCTGAAGCCAGGCGTGGTGGCACATGCCTGTAATCCCAGTACTTGGAGGCTGAGACAGGAGGATTGCAGGTTTGAGGTAAGCCTCAGCAACTTAGTGAGACCCTGTTTCAAAATTAAAAGGGCTGGGGGTATAGCTCAGAGGTAAAAGGCCCCTGGGTTCAATCCCTTGTGCCAAAAAGAAAAGAAAAGAAAAGAAAAAAAAGAAAAGAAAAGAAAAGAAAAAAGAAAAGAAAAGAAAAGAAAAGAAAAGAAAAGAAAAGAAAAGAAAAGAAAAGAAAAGGGATAGAAGCTGAGCGGAGCCTCTGGCAGACTACCTCTCTCATCGCTTCCCCACTACACAGTAACCACAAGTCCAGGGTTTGGCTCATGCTTCTTTGAAGTCTTGCCCTTTGTCCTCTACTTCCTGAATGGCTCAGTCTTCCTGGGGCAGGACTTGGCACTCCCCATCCGCCTTTCAGAAGGGGCTCAGGTAGACCTGGCTGAGCCGGTTTGTGCCGGGGTGGAGTCCTGCAGTACGCCCTGATTCTGGGCAGTTGCTACCTGGAAAAGCCAGGAGGGAATGAGGGAAGAGCTATAAACCCCATCGTGGGACCTGCAGTTCACACCTTCTTCCCCCACCAGAGGGGCTGAGGAGAGCCTTGGATTATTTGGGATGGGGCTGGGAGAGACAGCCTCTTAGCCAAAGCCTGGCCAGGATTAATTCAGATCTTGGAAGAAAAAGAGAGTGCA
Organism: Glis glis; assembly: GCA_004027185.1. NCBI lineage: Eukaryota > Metazoa > Chordata > Mammalia > Rodentia > Gliridae > Glis > Glis glis. The sequence continues at coordinate 30,630 of PVJS01017648.1, forward strand.
CATCAGCAGGTGGGGAGGAAGCAGGGAATAGCCCGTCTGGAACAATTGCCTGGAATAAACACAATTGTCTGTCAGGCTTTTCTGTGCCAGCCTGAGCCTGCTGAGCTGACCTGTTAAAGGGCCAGCGGCAAGCTGAGCTCAGTCCTGCAGCAACAGATAGTAGTAGTGAACCTGAGGGTCATAGTGGGATATGAAGAGAGAGGGCAGGGGCTGGTGGGACCAGGAACAAGTAAGTCCAATGGGAGAGGAAGGTCCAGGAAGGTCCATTATATATATATATATATATATATATATATATATATATATATACACACATATATATATAACATATATATATACATATATATAACATATATATACATATATATATATAATAAATATATAATATATAATATATTATTATATATTTCGGGGGTTCTTGGGGATTGAACCCAGGAGTGTTCTACCTCTGAGCTTTTTCTTTTCTTTTTTTTTTTTGGTACTGGGGATTGAACACAGAGGCATTCTACCTCCGAGCTACACCCCCAGACTGGATTTTTTTCTTATTTGGAAACAGGGTCTCACTAGGTTTCTGAGAGCCTCACTAAATGGCTGAGGCTGGCTTCAAACCTGCCATCCTCCTTTCTCAGCCTTCAAAGTACTGGAATTACAGGCATGCGCCACCATGCCTGGCAGCTCACAATTGTTAAGTAACTGGAAACTCACTCACTTATGAAAATTTCCCTGTGCACTGTTGCTGAGACTAGCTTCAAACCTGTAATCCTCCTCCTGTTTCAGCCTCCCAAGTGCTGGGATTACAGATATGTGCCACCACACCTGGGCCGTGCACTGTTAACTAACCCAGTAATACATGTATTTTCAGAATAGATTAAGCAAAGGGAGATACAAAATCTATAATATAGAGTACTTTCCCAGTGTTATCTATTGATCAGATAGTGGAGAAGACATCAACCTAGGAATAATGACTGATGTCATCCGCACATACCTTTCCGTGCCCACCCTCACCAGATTTCCTTTAAGAACAGTCAGATCCCAAAAACATCTCTCACTCTTGAGATGGCCCGTACCCTCCCTTGAATGCGTGCTCCCCACTTTCCTAAATGGATCTCTGAGCCTCAGAATCTGACTTGTGCTGAAATTATTTGCCATCACGCAGATCAAAGACCCCAACATCCAGAGTTGAAGGCCTCTCTCCGGGTCCTCCTTGGACTCCTTCCAGTGCTAGTGTCCCCTGACCAGACCTTGCAGCCTGCAGTATCTGGGGCTGACTTTAAGGTGCACCTGTTGCTTTCTCAGCCCTGAACCGCACCTGCTGCCTGCAGCCACCGCTGCTCCACCGGTCCCTGTGATCCCGCTGGCTCCTACCACCTCCAAGTGCTATTCTTCTCTATCGCAGGAAACACGTCCTTCTATTATTATCTTCACTGTTCTGAAACCCAAGCTGTGAGGACACAAAGATTTAGCCATATTAACATCCACACTTTACCCTCCTTTTAACCACAGTGATGTAATGCACCTCCTACTTCCTGGGGAAAGATTCATAACCTCCTTCTCTCCTCTTCCTTTAGACAGAGTATTGGGAAACTAACACCTGAATTCAAAGCCCGTGGAGGAGGGGACCACGGCGACCTAGAAACAGCCCAAGCAGGAATGGACCATCCAGAGCAGAACGGGACTGACTGATGTCTCCTGCCCAGGCCCAGTGTGAGGTGTGTGTGTGTGTGTGTGTGTGTGTGTATTTGTATGTGTTGCTGGTTATGGAACCCAGGATCTCCAGCATGCTGGGCAAGCACTCTACCACTGAGCTACACCTTCAGCCCTCATGTGGATATTTTAATTCACAAATAATAAGCACAGATTTCCTCTAGCAAAGATCTTTCCCAACTGTTGCTAGAGTGAGGTGAGAATCCAGCTGGAGGAAAGAGTGGAGGGGTGGTCTCAGAACCTCTGGCTGGCACCAGATTGCAACTATTACTCTCAGTCTCTTTCTCTAATAATCTGTAGGGGAGAACGTAGGCGATCTTTTTTGTGCGTACATGGTGCTGAGATAGAATCCGGGGCCTCTTGCATGCTAGGCAAGTGCCCTACCACTGAGCTATACCCCCAGCTCAAGGCGATCTATTTTTATTTTATTTTTTTATTTATTTTGATACTGGGATTGAAGTCAGGGGCATTCTACCTTTGAGCTACACCCCCAGCCCTATTTTATTTTTTATTTTGAAGCAGAGTCTCGCTAAGTTGCTGAGGCTGGCCTCAAACCTGTGATCATCCTGTCCCAGCCTTCCAAGCACTGGGACTACAGGCGTGTGCCACCATGCCCGGCTGGCTATTTCTTATAAGAAAGAAAGAAGAAGGGAGGGGAGAGGCAAGGATAAAAAAGGAAAGAGGAAGGGAGGAGGGAAGGAAAAAGGAGAAGAAGGAAAGGAGGAAGGGAGGGGAATGGAGAAGAACAAAGAGTGACATGGCGGTAGTAGTGGCAATGCTGCCTGGTTATAACTTGTCTACTTTTTCTCAAGCTGCAGCTTTCACGGGAGCATCAGACAATCATGGATGAGCCAAAAGTAAAAACTATAACAGGGCCAAGGGAAAAAGCGAGGGGGAGAAGCGGGGCCAAAGGGTGGAGTTATATATCCTTCTACTTATTTCCCAGCCAAAGACCAATTACATCCCCTTTTGTTCCGGTTTTTCTTTGTATAATGTCCATAAAACATAGGCAAGACAGCCTGAATGCAGTTTGTGATTTCTTTGAAGGCACCTGCCTTGCTTAACACGTGACACACCAGCAATTAATACAGGTTTCTGACTCTGAGACTTTGCGCTGCTCTCTGGGTTCCCTTTCATTTGGTTTCACAGCAGTCTCTGTTATGACATTCCTTGGCTGCGGCTCAGAATCGCCACTGCTATGTCCAATCTGAAAGCCAGTGGCAGGAATACCAAGTTTCCTCATTAAAACTTTTCGTGTCTCCCCAGTTACCAAGGCAGGGAGGGACTGCCAGGCACCAAGATGCTCAGGGAAAAGCAACCTCAGCATATTTGACGGAAGTTCCAGCAGAAGTCGCCTCCTAATGAATCTTCATGCCCATTATTGTACGAAAATATTGCACAAAAAGGCAAAGTCTAAATACAACATCTCATGCCCAAAATGGCTGTTGGAAAAGTTTTTACTGCCAGCAATGGGTCTTTCCTTGAGGATAGACTCAGCCAATCAGAGTTTTTTCTGATGATGTCATACTTAGCAAACAAGTTTTACTGGTGGGAAAGCTCTTAGGTGTTGTGAGGGTGTAGAGTTTCCAGTGTAGCTCAGGGAAAATTGTCTGTGGCTTCGTTGAAAGTTCTACTAAATTCCATTGTGCTTATATTTCCAACCAAGTTGTATTTGGCACTTGCTAAAAATGGGAGAATCAAGAAACTTTCTTTTCCTTGGATGTTCAAAGCTGCCCATTCCTCAGTGTCTGCTATCTTGCTGGTGTCTTGCATCATGGCCGTACATGTCAACAGAGGCCTCAGGATGCTGCCCAGCAGAGCAGCAGTGCACGACAGTGAGTAGGAAACCAGGCCACTACAGGTCAGGCTGTAGAAAGAAACCTCTTGGGTGGGAAGGAAGTCAGAGAGCAGGCTATGCATGCCTATATTTCCATCTGATCAATTTGCAGGCACGCGCATGCTATAAGTCCTATGCACAGAGATGCAGCACTAAAAATAGCTCAGCCCTTACTTCCCTCCTTTCCAACATCATCCCCAGCTCCAGTGCTTTTCCTCCCCCAGACAGAGGCCCTGCTGTCTGCCAGTCTGGGCTGGAATTAGCACACGGTGTCTGTGGCACTCGGCATCCCTGCTGGTGGAGGCTCGGGCTCTCTGCAGTTGTGATCCCTGGCTACCTGCACCCAAGAGGCCAGCCGCACCCGCCCTTAATCACATATTAAAAGGATGTCATCCACTGACTCACACTCTCTTTCTCTGTTATTTCAGACAGCAGGCTGTTCCTGCCCCTACCACCTCTCCACCACACCAACCTTTCCCTCTGGATAATCCACCCCACCCTCAACTCAGCCAGGAAAGCTCAGACTACCTCCACCTGGCTTCCTGCCCTCCCATCCCTATAGTCAATCCTCTCCCAGCTTTTATCTTTGTTACCCTCTTCCCAACTAAGTGACACTTAATTATGGCTATCTCATGGATAGTTAGGTTTATGTATTCCAGCTCTTTGAGTTCTAGGGACCACCTATGTCTGCTCCCTGGAACATAGTAGAAATAGTACTGGGCCTGGACAGGAATCACAACGGCGATAATAGTACCTATGTTGCAGAGATCTTATAAGATTAAATGAGATAATATATACTTGGCATATAAGAGCTTGGTAAAGATTTGTTGAACCTGAATCAAAGAATGTACATGCTTGAGGGGCTGGGGATTTAGCTCAATGGTAGAGTGTGTGCTTAGCATGGGTGAGGCCCTGGGTTTCATCCCCAGAACCCAAACAAAACAAAACAAAAAATAAGCTGGGTGTGGTGGTGTACACCTATAATGCCAGTACTTGGGAGACTGAGACAGGAGGATCACAGGTTTGAGGACAGCCTCAGCAATTTAGTGAGACTCTCAGCAACCTAGCAAGACCCTGTTCCAAAACAAACAAACAAAAAATTCTAAAAAGTGCTGGAGGTGTAGCTTGGAGATAGAATACCTTTGGGTTAAGTCCAAAGTACTGCACACACACACACAAAAGAATATGTATTATGCTTTAAAGATTCTTTAAAGATTCTCCTTCCAAAATATATACATATGTATAAAAATATGTATATACTTGGTGCTGGGAATTGAACTATTGAACCAAAGATGTTCTACTACTGAGCTACACCCCTAGCCCCTTTTTAAAATTTTTGTTTTATTTTATATTTTATTTTGAAACAGGGTCTTGCTAAGCTGCCACATGCTGGTCTCCAACCTGCCACCCTCCTGTCTCAGTGTCCCAAGAACTGGGATTATAAGCATGTGCCACTGCACATTGTACCCTATTTTCCCCAGTTTCTAGTACCTCTGAAGAGGGGGACATTTAATAAATGCCAACTGAGCCTGGCGCGGTGGCACATGCCAGTAATCCCAGTACCTGGGAAAAAAGTCAAGGGTTAGGGGTGTAGTTTAGAGGTAGAATGAGCCGGGCGTGGTGGCGCACGCTTGTAATCCTAGTACTTTGGGAGGCAGAGACTGGAGGATCCGGGTTCGCGGCCAGCCTCAGCTCTCTCTCTCTCTCTCTCTCTCTCTCTCT
>PVJS01017649.1:0-26309 GCA_004027185.1 Glis glis
CCCCAGTACTGCAAAAAAAAAAAAAAAGTAAACTTGGAAATTACTGTAGTGTGTGTGTTTGTGTGTGTGTGTGTAACTGGGGATGGAACCCAGAGGCCTTCTACCTCCAGGCTACCCCCACACACACAGAGTCTCACTAAGTTGCTGAGGCTGGCTTCAAACCTGCGATCCTCCTGTCTCAGCCTCCCAAGTACTGGGATTACAGGTGTGTGCCACCATACCTGGCAAGAACTGAGTGTAATTTTTAAATACTTACTAGCCACATTAACACTCAAAGTTAAGTTGGAATGTTTATGCATGCAAGAAGCGCACACAGATCCTATATGTAGTGAGTCTGAATGACACCAGTTAGTGTGGACATATGCAAATAAGGAAGCATGGTTTTTACATGTCACCTGTTTGTAGCAATGGTGTGGAAACTGAATCTTTGGGAGACTAGATAAATTTCAAATGTAGAAAATCTTAATTCTGTATAGATGCTTGCTATCCAGAAAAGGACCTTGTGGGAGCCAGGCATGGTGGCACATGCCTGTAATCCCAGTACTTGGGAGACTGAGACAGGAGGATCACAGGTTCAAGGCCAGCCTCACCACTTAGCGAGATCCTTAGCAACTTAGTGTGATCATTTTTCAAAATAAAATAATAAAAATAAAAATGGCTGGGAGTGTAGCTTAGAGGTAGAATGCCCCTGAATTTAATCCCCAGTACCACCCCACAGGCAAAATTTTTCTTAGTAGATAATAGAAATAAAAGTTTGAGCAGGACTGTCTTTAAAAATGACACTGATAATAGTAGTTTTTTGAATTTAGTGAGTTAAATTGTAATTAGAGTCCTTGTACAGATTTCTGAGAATAAACACAGAATGAATCTCTAATGGGCAATGTTGGGACATTTTCAGCAGAATTGTCTGAGAACATGGATGTGGTATCCTTCATTTAGGTTTGCCTTCAGCAACATGATCATCAAGAGTCGTTTTACAGGCAAGAAAACTCTCGCTTTGCCCAAAGTTCTCCTTACCCTTTGCTTATTCTCTGTGGAAGCTCCCAGGCATATTTCTTCTTTAATCATTAACTATATTATTTGCCATTGGCTTTAGTGGGATCCAGTCACTGACTAATAAGACTTTCATGGAGTCTGTTAAAAATCTGCGTTGGTTGCTGATTTGCAGTTGTAGTTGGCAACTTACTTACATAGTCAAATCACTGTCTTATCAAGTATGCCAACAACTGGAAAGAGTTTGTTGTAAGGGTTAAATGAGATTAAAATATATAAACATAGTGACGTAGCATGTGCTCCGTGAATGGCGCGGCCCTCTGCTTCCCGTCCCCAGACATGGCGTGTTCATTTGCATTTGACACCTTTTTCTAGAACTCTGTCCTTTGTGACAGGTCAGTTCACTAATGAATATTTTTATATATGACTACTTCTATTTCCTTATAAAACATTCTTCTGAGCTCCTAACTTGGACCCTTGGGAAAAGAGAACTCTAGGGTTTAAATAAATGGCTGGAGGCCTGGGATGGCAGACATTTCTAGAAGATGTTATGTTGTTCGGGGTGAGCTGACAGCGACCTGAATCCTACAGTATTATCTTCTGGCAGATGGGTTGAAGGGACAGTTATACTTGAGAACATAGTAGCTGAGATTGAATTTGCAGGTTTGGGCCCCTGGGCATATAAACAAGGATAAGGTACTCAGAAGAGAAGGAGCTCAAGGTGGAGGTGAGAAGGTGGCGAGGATGGTGAGGTGGGTTTCCAGTCCTGTGAGAGGTGATTTTGGTGGCTTCTTACCTTCCTCAGGAAAATAACACACACCAACCAATTGTACTCACTAGCACTTTAGACAAATTATTTTTGGTTTTTAAGACTTTGATCCCATTCAGAAGTCAACACTCTAAATGGGGCTGATGCGTCGAGCTGCTGACAGTCACACCAGTCACACCGCTGTCAGCAGAAGAGCTGATAGGGGGTCTCGGAGGAGAGCGCGAGTGAGAGGGCCTGGCGTTCAGTGCAGCCCGGGGTGCTGGCCTGGCAGACCTGAGTGGACCCTGACAGACCTCAGGGGCCCTTGGGTGTGTTTGATGTGTACATAGTTCAGATTTCTGCGTGCCTGGGGACGTGCTCTTGACACGCCTTTCCTGTGGCGCTGAGTTCTGCTTCTCCACAGCTTGGACCTCTGGCCCTGTCGGGCCCACTTCCTCTATGATGGCTGCAGTGGGTTAGGCCTCAGCCTCAGCTTCAGCTGCTCTCGGTTCCTATCCTAATCCTCTCCTCTGCCTCACTTCACTCACCTGCTGCCTCCCAGGCCTTTCCTTCTCTCCAGCCACTCTTGACGCCCCTCCATGTCTGTCCACTGTAGCCTGTGCTTTTGCATCATGGGTCTTCAGCATTTGGGGACATTTAGCCTTTGCTTTGTATCATATTTTTTTATTTATTTGGGTTTTTTTGTGGTCCTGGGAATTGAACCCAGAGGCATTCTACCTCCGAGCGACACCCCCAAACCAATTTTATTTCCTATTTGGAAACAGGGTCTCACTAGATTGCTGAGAGCCTCACTAAATTGCTCAGGCTGGCCTCGAACCTGCGATCCTCCTGTCTCAGCCTCCCAAATACTAGGATTACAAGTGTGCGCCACCATGCCTGGCTTCCTTGTATCATATTTACTGTAGGTTTATTCTCCCGTGAAACAGTGTGATCATATTAAACACAGAACAGGCCTATAGTCAGAGTAGGACATGGTGGTTTCAGCAAAGGTTAAAAGCCTTTTGTTTTTTAAACCATAGCCTCCTGCAGAGCTTTAATTTGCAAATGTAGATCCCAAGTCCCTGTGGAGTTTGTCTCAGCATTATTTACATGTGCAAGAATCCGGGGTTTTTTTCATCTTGTAGGGCCTGAGTTCTGCAGGACACAATTTCCAGAAGGGCCGCTGTGACTAGCTTCAGTTCTCAAGGGTGGAAAGCACACTGTCCTCCACCGTGGATCCTCAAGTTAGCTGAGGGTGGCCCTAGGCAGGTTGCAGTAATTTCTGAGTAAACTAGTACAGTTGTTCAAATCTCCCCCCCGCCCCCCGCGTGGCACTAAGGATTGAACCCAGGGGCATTCTACTTCCGAGCTACACCCCCAGCCCTATTTTATTTTTATTTTGAAACAGGGTCTCACTAGGTTGATGAAAGTTTCACTATTTGCTAAGGCTATCCTCAAACCTGTGATCCTCCTGTCTTAGCCTCCCAAGTACTTGGATTACAAGCGTGTGCCACCACGCCCAACTCAGTTGTTTAATTTTTTACAAACATTTTTATTGTGGTAAAATTCAAATAAAAACCACCATTTTAGCCATTTAAAAAGCATATAATTCAGTGGCATCTAGTATGTTCACAGTGTTGTGCAACCATTACCACCATGTAGTTCCAGAACATTTTCATCACCCCCAAGAGGAAACCGTACCCCTTACACAGTCACTCCCCGTTTTCCCCGCTCATGGCAAACACTAGTCTGTTTTCTGTCTCTGATAATTTGCTTGTTCTGAACATTTTATATAAATGGACTTGTACAATAAGTGACTATACGTGCTAGGCTTCTCTTCCTTAGTAGAGTTGTGCTAAAGATACAAGGCCTTAAACTGGATGATAACTCAGCTCCTCCGGAGCAACTCTTTATCACTGACCAAACCCCATAAATGTATAAGTAATACGAAGCAGTCATCTCTCTCCAGACCACAAGTCACATGGCCAGGTTAGGGATATTTTTTTTATTTTTTTGCAGCACTGGGGCTTGAACCCTGGGGCATTCTACCTCCGAGCTACACCCCCAGTCCTATTTTTTTGTCCTTTATTTTGAAACAGGTCTCACTAAGTTGCTGAGGGCCTCACTAAGTAGCTGAGGCTAGCCTTGAACCCTGATCCTCCGGTCTTAGCCTCCCAAGTACTGGGATGACAAGTGTGCACCACCACGCCCGGCTCTTGCTCTATCTCTTGAAATTCCCAGGGGATGGGATACTCATCCACTATAAAGACAGCTGCTGAGCGGGTGTGTTGATGCACATGTGTAATCCTAGTACTTGGGAGGCTGAAACAGGAGGATCACAGGTTCGAGGCCACCCTTAGCAGTTTAGTGAGACCCTGCTTCAAAATAGAAAATAAGAATGTAACTTGGAGGTAGAACACCCCACACTCAATCTCAGTACCAAAGAAAAGGACAACTGCTGGCAGCCCCTCGTAAAGTACCCTGTGCTTGGCAACAGTGACCCCTCACTTGACTCAGGCTTGTGCAACCCTTCCTTCTGCATTATTCCATGGAATTCAAATTCTCTTGGGTTTTGCCCTTTGCTCCCCCTCATTGCTCCACTGCCCAAAGGTGTGTCGCCCATTTGCCTACACACCCACCATCTTTTGCCTAAGCCTGTGATAAGAACCTGTGTGCTGTCTTGGTGTCCCGCCTTCCTTCTAGTTTTTGAGCCTTTCTCTTTAGCTTCTTGGTATAGACTGTGATCACTTCTGCTGATCAGGTTGGTCTCACTCTTCTTCTCCCTCCATGTCATCTCTTAGCAACCCTTCCCCAGGATTGGAATGACTGACTCCCATGACCAGTCTCCTTCCTTCAGAGCTCACTTGAGACTAACTTGCCACACATCGAAAGGCATATTTCTTCCTTACACACAGTGCTCAGCTCACTAGCTTCTTGAGGAGTTATGTTGTCCACAAGGATTTCCTCTTTCCAGATTGTTGTTAGGGGTTCAGTGACAGAACTGTAAGCACAAACCCTAGGATTGCTCTGTTTTTCAGGCTTTTACATGAGGAAATTTGGTAATGTTCCTCTATCCATCTTTGATTTTGTGCTTTGCAAATTTCAAGAAGAATTTCATCCATTTCCCAGTAACCAGGGAGAGCCTTTAAACAGTCTGCTAGTTACACTGGTGATTCTGCCATATCTCTAGTTGTCTCCCCATAAGGTCTTGGATGTATCTCCAGGTCCTCTTGCATAAGTTGAAGTAAATGTGTTGTTAAGGTCTAGAAGTCAGTCTTGTATACTAACCTGGTGCATTTCATTTATAATCACTACTTAGTGTTAAATTTATAGTATTTCACAGCAATTTAGATGGGCACTTATACGGGAGTTATGCTGTTTCTCTTTCCCTACCTCCTATTGGGTGGTTCTCCTTGGTCACTACTTACAAAGCAGAGAGAGAGAACAGCCATAAAATGCCTTTGTAGTAGCTCCGTTATGTTCTCCCCAATGCCTAGCTCATTGTACTGAAATAGGATTGCCCATGGGTTGAGAAGCTGTCCCCTGCACTACAATTTTAAGTTTTGAAGTTACTCTTGGCTATAGTCAGAAATGTACAGTGTGAGTCAAGCTATCTGCAGCTGGCCTATTGAAGTTTTCTTTCCATTTTGTCTCCTAGATGCACCCACTGGGCCTGTGTAATAACAATGATGAAGAGGACTTGTATGAATATGGCTGGGTAGGAGTGGTGAAGCTGGAACAGCCAGAATTGGATCCAAAACCATGCCTCACTGTCCTGGGCAAGGTAAGCACCAGGACCCCAAATTGCTGCCGTTCTGCTTGGTGTTTTCCACTCAACCATTTCCTCAAGTTTACAAGTAGTTGATAATGGAGAAGAGCCAGGCCGGCACAGCACCCCTTCCTGGCTGAAGTCCCTTGAGTCGAGGACTCATACACATTCATAGCAGCCCACCATAGTGCTTAAGAGCTCGGGCTCTCAGAGAGGCTGCCAGCCCCAGAGTTGTCTGTCCCTTGTCTAGTGGGTGGTCTTGGATAAGATGCTTCCCCTCAAGGAGTGTTTAAAAGTCTGTGAAATGGGTTAATAATAGAATCACAATACTTTATTATCTTATAACCTTGGATCTAAACATTTCAAAATTCTGTGATTTGGGGAGTTTAGAAAGGTATCAAGGTGCATATATTTTCTTTTTTTTTTTTTTGTGGTACTGGGGATTGAACCCAGGGGCATTCTAGCTCTGAGCTATACCCCCAGCCCTATTTTTTATTCTTTATTTTGAAACAGGGTCTCACTAAGTTGCGGAGGGCCTTACTAAGTAACTAAGTCTGTCCGCAAACCCAGATCCTCCGGTCTCAGCCTCCCAAGTACTGGGATTACAAGCGTGCGCCACCACACCCGGCTAAGGTGCATATATTTTCTATTAAGTAACCTCCAGGGGATCTGGGGCAGCACTCAGTAATCACACGTTCATATTGTGTAGCAGACCATCGGGATATTCACATTAAGTGGGATACCTAAAATCTAAATAGCCTCATGTTAGTTCAGGGCAGACTTTGCCTCCAAACAAGTTCAGTCCATTAAGTTTTGCTCCCAAGTAAGTTATGGAAAAACTTATGGGTTTGAGAGCTTTTTTGGTTTCAGAATGGCAGACAGCAATTATAGTCCTGTATTAGAACTTACCTCATAGAGTGGTTAGGAGATGAGTTGACTGATGCAAATATTCTGTGCAAGAGTAAGCCCTAAAGACATTTGCTGCCATTGACCATTGTCACCCATGTAGAAGTACTCAAAAAGACTTTTTAGCTGAGAGGGTCAGTGTTACTTCTGACTGCAGTATAAGACAGAAATAAATTTACTTTGGAAAGCCATCCATCAAAGACTTTAAATTACGACAGGTAACAACCTGCTTTAAAGTGGATCATTTTGTTAAAAGGAAAAGTTCAGAGAAGGTTATTTGAATTTTTGGTTGGAGGAGAAGTGGTATCCCCTGAGGGTAGCCTTACTGCCTGGACATTTTTTCTAGTCTCAAAAGCTGTTGTTCTAATTACCATGGGGAGATAGCTGCGGGGGGAAACCGTCCTGCTTCCTGACATCTTAGGCTGTCTTGGGAGATCCAGCAAGAGAAGACTTAGTTTTGATGCAGGGAGCCTAAGGCTTTCCCAGACCTGAAGAAGCCCCCACTGGTGGCTTCTGAAGGAACTTTGGCCCTGGAAACCCTCACAGTTCTAATTTGTTTATTGTTTATTTTTTAATTAAAAAAATTTTTTTGGTAGTGGGGATTGAACCCAGAGGCATTCTACCTCCAAGGTACATCCCCAGTCCTTTTTTATTTTTTCTTTGAAACAGAGTCTCTCTAGGTTGCTGAGAGTCTCATTACATTGCTGAGGCTGTCCTCGAACCTGCCATCCTCCTGTCTCAGCCTCCCAAGTACTGGGATTATAGGCGTGCACCACCATGCCTGGCTCAGATCTAATTTGTTTGTGATTTTTGTGTCCCTTTCATCTTCCGAGTAGCTTCAGGGCACTTGTCAAGTTTTACTCTTCTTTCATTGGCGGTGGTGGGGGCACATGAATTATTACCTGTTTGGTTTACAGTTACAGTTCACAAAGAGGAGTCAAGGTGTCCTAGGTGGCTCAGGCCCTGATACCTTATCATTTAAATAGTTGACTTAATAGCTGCTTAATGGTGGTAGGAGAGCAGTGACCCTCTTGAGAATATTTTCATATTTTCCTAGGAGAAATGCCAGCTATATCCAAAGGTTAGGAACAGTGCTATCCTTGTAGGTATTTGGCTCCTAATAGACTATTTTCTTCTGTACTTAAACTACTGCCATGCAACACTCAGCTCGACTTCCATTTGCTCTGCCCCAGTCTGCTGGGACTCCATCTTTATATCTATTGTGTCTATTAATGGGTTGGAGCAGGTCTTACAGGTCACGCTATTGTTCTCCCATGGGTTTAGCAGTGGGAGCACTTGTTAAAGTTGCTCAGAGAACCCAACTATTTCCTCCTCTGCCTGGAATAGCCTTGCCGTGGTTTTACTTGGAGAGTTTTGTATGGTTTGGCCGGCTGGCCTGTGATGCCAGGGGGACTGGAAACCTTAGACATATATTGAATCATTAAGTACTTCCAGGGTTGATTCATTCACTAAATAGTCACTGAATGCCAAGGCCTAGGGGTTAAGTGTGTGGTTCTACCTGCCGAGAGCGTAGCCCCCATGGTTCTGTTTAGAAAGGCTGGGGGTGGCGAGGCAGCATTTGCACAGGTTGTTTATTGCCCTTTGTCTTAGAGTTGACATCTGATTAAAATCATCAGCCAAAAACCTTGGTCCAGACCAAGTAAGATGATTTCACATTTGCTTAAAATCTGGTTTGGTGTAGGAGGTGTGATGAGTCAGGTCTGCCCATCCTCTGTCTCTCTCCATGTGTCTGTCTCTCTCTCTTTCTCATCTTCTTAAAATGTAGTTCTCAGCTTCGGTTTCATTAACTTTGCTAATTGTGTTTTTTTTTTTCTGAGCTCCCAAGGGCAGGATCAAAAGATTGGGGGTTTATTTTGTATGTGTTTTGTTTTGTACAAGGAAAGCAAAGTAATCCTCATAGGCAGCTCAGTCCCCTGCAGGGGTTTCTTGGCTCTTGGTGGCTATGGCAAGAAGAGGTGGGTAGCACAGTGAGGCACAGAAGGCATAGGAAGAGAGCTGGGGGTGTAGTTCAGTGGTAGAGCACTAGGCTAGAATGCATGAGGCCCTGGGTTCAATCCCCAGCACTGCAAAAATAAAAAATAAAGTTACAAGGCACTAGAAGGAAAATACAGCAAGGCCAGCGTGTGGGTGCAGGTGAAGGGACTCCTGGTTTGATGTTGAGACTTGTTGAAAAGCATAGAAGGGAGGGTTCTGTCAGCCACAGCATGCCAGGCGTTCAGAAAAGCCTGTGGGAGAATGGGGGAGGGTGAGACACAGGCCCTTCTCCCTCCCCATCACCTACTCTTGCCACCCACCCGCCCACAGAGAATGCCACCGGGCAGAGCCTTGAAATAAGAGAGGAATGTCCTAAATTTAAAAAAAAAACATAAATGCCTCTCCAGGAGTTCAAATAAAGTTTCATTTTAAAAGCAAAAGACATAAACTCATCACCTTGGTTTATTACCAAGCGCTTTTGAACTCCTCAGAAAAGAACACTATAAACTCATGAGAGAAAAATGATTTATGGTCCCCTCCTTCTAATCTTTTTGATTCTGTAGAAGGAGGTGCAGACAGTAGATGAGCTGGAGAGACAGAGGTGGCGTGAGGGAGAGCCCCCGCAGCTAGCAGCAGGCCAGGGCAGCAGGCCAGGCACGGGGCAGAGCTCTTCAGCCCTCCAGGCCTCTTTTTCACTTAATGCAAAGAGGCTGTTCTGAGTCTCATGCTCTTCTAATATTTTGAGCTTCTGGATCATATTTAAAATCTTTCCCTAATATTCTAGTGCAGGGAGATTCTAATTACAGCACTGAACGACAGACTCCATTACCTGTGACAGTTTAAGTCCTAGGAAATTAAAACAATAAAATTGACATTTCTGGGCAGCTTGCATTGAAAAGGAAGGGTCTTAAATCATCTCCAAAGTGCAGAAGTCTGTGTTTATGCCCCAGGCATTTAACCCTTCAATTCAGCCAGTGTTTATTAAGCACCTATGGGGCTGCAAAGAATTTAGAAGGTCCACTTTTTTTTTTTTTTTCTGTACTGGGGATTGAACCCAGGGGCATTCTAGCTCCGAGCTACACCTTCAGCCCTATTTTTTGTTCTTTATTTTGAAACAGGGTCTCACTAAGTTGTGGAGGGCCTCACTAAGTAGCTGAGGCTGGCTGCGAACCTGAATCCTCCGGTCTCAGCCTGGGATTACAAGTACTGGGATTACAAGCGTAGAAGGTCCACTTTGATAGCTTTGACTCCTATGACCCATCAACCTCACAGAGAATCGCAAGGCAGAGAAAAGATGTGTTGGAGCGCCTGGCCCTAATTCTGTAACTCCAGGCAGAGTAAACCCATCCCTGCCTCCCAGGTAGGAGCCATTCCCAAGGAAGGTTTTGAAACCTTTGAGCTGTTTCCAGTGCTAAACAGGCCAATGTAGGGAAGTTAGCAAAAAGAAAGGCAGGAATCTCATGTCAGAGACCTGGCCTGGACTGAGCGACCTGGATTCTCGCTCCCTCGCTCATTTGTAAAATGGCTGATGCTGCCTTTGAGGTTGTCTTGGGGGCCCCGTGGGATGTTTGCGGAGCAGTTGGCTTAGAGCCTGGTTCATGACAGTGCCCAATGAGAGTGTGAAAACTCACTGCGTGTTGGGTGCCCGCCACGTGCTGGGAGCTTTATATGCAGTGTCTCCTCTGACTGTCAGAACGGCTCTGAGGTCCTGACCATGTTCCCATGTTAGGCCAAAGAAAGCGAGTCCCAGAGATGTTCTCTATATAATCGAAGCTCAGACGGCTCACAAGAGCCAAGAGCTAAAATAAAACCATTATACTGCTTCACCAATCTTGGTTTCTTCTCCTTGCCTCCTTTCTTCTTGACCAATTTTTCTAGATAAAAATCAGAAGCTTTTCAGTATAGTCACAGGCTTGGTCAGTTCAAGCTCCACTGATAGAAAAGGGAATTTGCTCTGAAGGTCCATGGCTGTGTCACAGAACCCTGTCTGGGTGCTGCTGCTACTCTTGTAGAGCAGCTCACTCCTGGGCTTGGGTCCCCCCCACAGTTTTCTCTGTGTACATCTGCATTACTCTGCCCTGCCCCTTGCCTACTTGTTGGGAGACACAGCTCCCAGTATCCCTGGGAATGACACTCTTGTTTTGAGTCTTAAAGATTCCAGAAATGGGGTTCATTGGCTCATTTTGAATACGGTGCTCATCTTTAGCTCAGGGGGTGAGACCACACTGGAACTTAGCCTGCCCTGTCCTGCCATGTGTGGAGAGCAGGAGGAAGGATGTGTTCTCCAGAAGAGAGCTGGTCAGGGGCAGTGCTGGGCTGCCATCCCCTAAGCCCCGCAGTCACCACGTCCTGAGTATAGTCACAAGTCAGTGGGTGGCATCCTCAGTTTCTCCTGAGTTTTCAGAGGGTCATGTGGAAAGGGACTCTTGGTTTGTGTGTATACTGCATGGAGCAGACCCTCTTGTTGCCCTATACATAGACAGTGCTTACGGTGAGTGAAGAAAAGCTGGTCCACTCGGACTGGAGGGCAGGCAGGTTTTACCAAGAGGTGCTGTGTGGCAGAGGTACGAGGAAAGGTGAGAAGACAGGGTAAGGGGGGGCAGGGAAGAAGCTTCAGAACAGGCAGAAAAATGAGCAAGGGGTTCTTTAAGGTGTGCCAAAATTTGCTAGGGAAGGAAGAGGCCTTCAGGTCAAGGAGTTTGCTCTTCATTCTCTAGGTAGCTGGGAGCCACTGAAGGCTTCTGATGAAAAGACCTGTGTCGGCCGGCATGGTGGCACATGCCTGTAATCCCAGTACTTGGGAGACTGAAACAAGAGGATCGCAGGTTCAAGGACAGCCTCGGCAAGTAGTGAGACTCTAATTAACCTAGCGAGACCCTGTTTCAAAATAAAAATAAAATAGGGCTGGGGGTGTAGCTCGGAGGTAGACTGTCCTTGGGCTCAATCCCCAGTACTCCGTCCCCCCACACACAAAAGACCTGTGTCGTAGGGTCCAGCTGTGTGGATGTCCAGTTGGCAGGGGGATCTAAGCTGGATGGGGAGGGCGGATCAAGTTACTCTTTGCTGCTGGATGTTTCGGGGAGCTAAGTGGGCCCAGACAGCACTTCTTGTTAATGCTTTGGTGAGGCTCTGGCCAGTGGGATTGCTGAGGACACATGTTTACCCTCTGTCCTCCCTGTTTGCACATGAAGGCAGATGTGCCATGCAGAAGCAGCATGGCCAACAGAGTGGCAGGAGGGAGAGCGCTGTGTTGTGAGCAGGAGAGCTGCTCTAATCCCAGCTCTTCTGATGAGCAGTGGGTAACATGGTGTGAGAGGCTGACCAAGCTGGAAGCCCTATGTTCAGCCCAACAACTCTTGTCCAGCCCTCAGAGTGCCCTGGAATCTTCATTGCAAGGAACCCTGGTAGCTAAGATGACCAGAAGACAGTCAAAAGAAGTTTTCAGGATGGTTAGAGGATAGGGAGCATGTAATGGTTAAGACTAACCAACCTGACTTTAAACCCGTTTTGGCCAGGTGTGGTGGCGCACGCTTGTAATCCCAGTACTTTGGGAGGTGGAGACCGGAGGATCCGGGTTTGCGGCTAGCCTCAGCTCTCTCTCTCTCTCTCCCTGTCTCTCTCTCTCTACTTAGTGAGACTCCGCAACTTTGTGAGACCCGGTTTCAAAATAAAGTATAAAAAATAGGACGGGGGTGTAGCGCGGAGGTAGAACGCCCCTGGGTTCAATCCCCGGTACCGCAAAAAATAAATAAATAAATAAATAAATAAACAAACAAACAAACCCCTTTTGTTCCTGGTACAACCCGATGCACTTAACAAAGTAGTGACTCCGACTGTCTATCTTCTCTTTCTCTCCTTCCTTTATGTTCTTCCAGTTTCCTTTAGCATTCAGGGTTGTATTATTTAGGTAGTCAAATCCATAGCGACAGAGAGAATGGTGGTTGCAGGGGTCTAGGGACGGGGAGACTGGGGAGCTCCCATTTAATGGGTATAGAGTTTCAGTTTGTAAAGATGAAAAAGTTCTGGAGGTGAATGGCGGTCATGGTTGACAGTGTCAATGTCCTTTGTGCTGCTCAACTGTGCACTTACTGGTAAAAATGATAACTTGTCTACTACATATATTATATCACAGTAAAATATGTGGCATCACTTAAATCATTTCTCAGAGTGTGGCCAGGGGACCTGCTAGGGGTCCTCAAGGTTCTTAACAGGGGGACCCACAAGATCAGAACTATTTTCACAATGTCAAAGTTCCATTGTCTCTTTTACTGTCATTCTCTCACTAGTGTGTGGGGGAGTTTTCCAAGGGCAGCATTGTACATGGTGACTTCATCCCTCTGACAACTACCAGAATGTGTGCTTACAGATTGTGGTTTTAAATTTTCTTCGGGTTATTTTTTGGTGGTACTGGGGATTGAACCCAGGGACATTCTACTTCTGAACTGTACCGCCAGCCCTATTTTATTTTTTATTTTGAAACAGGGTCTCACTAAGTTACTGTGCACTGGTCTTGAACCTGCAATCCTCCTGTCTCAGCCTCCCAAGTACTGGGATTACAGGTGTGCGCCACAGTGCCTGGCTAAAAATTTCTCAGTTTTAATTTTTGATGTGGTAAAAATAGCTATAACCCACATAAACAGAAGTTCTTTGGGGCTCTAATAATTTTTGAGAAAGTGAAATGAGACCTGAAATTTGATTTCACCAACCTGGCATTTGTGTTCATGCTGCAAGAGCTTGGCTGAGCTCTGTGATTTGAAAAACATCAGTGGAAATGAGCAGAAACTAGTGGACAGTACAGGAAATAGAAGAGGTGACTGTATTGCCGTGAAGTGAGTCTGGTCTGCACCACTGGAGCCAAATGAATATTGGCAATTTGAGTAAAACCAATGGGTTACTGTTTTTCACATTTAATAGTAAATGACCAGACAGCTAATTTGAAGAACCTAAGCAATGATCTTAATATCTTTGAGGCTTGCTTTGGGATATGGCCTTCAGTCTTGGCCTTCTAGGACAGGGCTTACCTGGATGGGCCTTTACTCGAGGCAGGAACTTGTAGGGACATGGGTAAGCTGCAGAGTTGTCTGAAAGCTGTATAGATATCCATCACAGATTGGTACTTCCCAGGATACCTGAGTGCCCTGGTCCTTAAGCCAAGCCCAACTTAACACTCCTCAGTACGAGATGCCCAACTCAAGAGGGATGGCGGGACTGAAATCCTTGGGTCTAATCAGCTGTGAGAAAGGAAGGAAAGTGGCTGACTGTCCCAGGGTCCCAGAGGCAGCTGCTCACATCACAGGCCTTAGCCTCACATCCTCAGCACAGGGTAGCATGACTACAGCTCAGTGCCTTGGCATCCCTGGGAACACTCTGCCACTTCTTGGGTCTCCTATCTGTGTCAGACTTTTTAGGGTCTGCCTTTTGCAGTTGGTTCTCAAAACAAGGGTCAATGTCCGGAGACAATTTTGGTCTTCAAACAAAAATGTTGAGGGGTGGAGGTCTACTGGCATCTAGTGGGTACGGGCCAGGGTTGCTGCTCAGCATCATACAGTGCACAGGACAGCCACCACAACAAAGAATGATCTGGCCCCATAAATATATAATATATACAATTACGATTTGTCAATTAAAAATAAAGAAAACAGAATAATCTGGCCTCAGGCGTCAATTGTGTTGAGGTGGAAAAAGCCCTGTTTTGTTGTGACATAGAAGTTTTGTTTCCCTAAAGACCTTAAATTTCACTGGGCATGGTGGTACACACTTATAATCCCAGTACTTGGGAGGCTGAGACAGGGGGATTGCAGGTTCAAAGCCAGCCTCGGCAATTTAGCAAGGCTCTCAGCAACCTAGTGGGACCCTGTTTCCAAATAAGAAATAAAATTGGGCTGGGGGTGTAGCTCAAAGGTAGAATGCTTCTGGATTCAGTCCCAGTACCAAAAAAAATTTTTCTAAATTTCACTTCTTCCTCCTTCTTCCCTTGTCTGCCCCGTTGCCCTCCTTTATCATGTAGGTCCATGGTAGCCTTTGTGCTTTGTTCTGTGGAACGAATGGTAAGACTTACGACACATTGGTGTTTCCATGAATGCAGAGAGCCTAGGTCATGAGGCTGATCAGCCTGGGTACAAATGCTAGTCCTACTCAGCAGAAGCTGGGTGACTTTGGGCCACTTAGTGTCTCTCTGCTTCTATTTGGCCATATCCCTTCTTCTACTTTTTTTTTTTTTTTTGGTGTGTGTGTGTGTGTGTGTGTGTGTGTGTGTGTGTGTGTGTGTTACTGGCGATTGAACCCACAGGCATTATACCTCTGAGCTACACCCCTAGCCCTATTTTATTTTTTATTTGGAAACAGGGTCTCGCTAAGTTGCTAAGAGCCTCACTATGTGGCTGAGGCTGTCCTCAAACCTGCGATTCTCCTGTCTCAGCCTCCCAAGTACTGGGATTAGAGGTGTGCATCACCATGCCCAGCCATATCCCCTTCTGTAAAGAGAGTTGTGATGACTTAAAAAAATATGTATGCCAAGTTCTTAGAAATTCAACAAATTTCAGTTTTCCTCCCCTCTCTAAAAATACTTTCACCAAGTGAATGGGAACCTTTTCTCTAATGTGAGCCAAGGTGGGTTTCTTCTGTAGATTTATTTTAAGGAACACTTGAGTAAATATCTCCCATATTTGGTTAAAAAGGAAAGCAAGAAAGGAACTTAGTAAAAGAAATCAAATCAGGAGGAAAAGATTGGCAAGATATGAATGGAAAAACCCAGGGAATACCACTTTCCTTTTGAGGTCACGTGTCTGATTTGAAAGTCACAAGCTTTTAATTTGATGCTTTTCATCGACACCTAAATCTTCCGGGAACCTCTTGGTTAAAAGGTTATATTAAACACAATACTTTTTTTTTTTTTAAAACTAGATCAGAGACATTTTCAGCTATAAAAGGCTAACTAAAACCATTATTTGAAACCCACTGGGAGGCTTAAGGGGGTTTTGAAGATAGAGTGAGTGAATAGAACAAAACAATGTGTCTACCAACCTGAGGAGCACAGATATCTGGCCACCTCCCAGGGAAGCCTGGCTCGTGACAATCCTTGCCACAGTCCCCATCCATGAGCCAGGCTCTCAGCAGAGCAAGGGATACAAGTGAGGCTGTCCCAGAAAACAAGAGATAGACCCGCTGAAAATTTCAGCTCATCAGAAACAGCTCTAAACTCGACTGCTTTGGGGAAGCTGTTCTGAAGGACAAAAGAAGTTAGAACCTAATACATTAAGTCATTGTAGTGTGTAAAGTGCCAGTACCAGGTTGGTTGGCCACAATCTTTCATACCTGAAAACAAGCCCAAAAGTCCCATTTGCTTTCTGCCCTCAGATAGAAGGACCTTACACCTACCTGGTCTTGCACATGCACTAACCCCCCTGAGCAACAGTTTCTGCTCTGTCCAGGGGCATTTTGGCTTGGGGGAGCTGCCTTGACAGTGACAGTATGCAATTGGTTTGCTCTCTGCAAAGCCCCTGGAAAACCTGGACATTTCTAGAAACCACCTTCCCAACCCAGTGTTATAGCACATGTGCAGAAGAGAACCCCACCCCTCACTTAGGCACAGATTCTCATTGGCTGCAGGGGCAGGAGGAATGGGGGCATAGGAGACAGCCTGTTTGCTGGCCTCAATCACAAGACCTCAGACTCCAGACAAATGACATTTCATTTCTTTGATCTGTCTTTTGCGTTTGATTCCTTTCCAAAAGCACCCTATTTTATTTGATACAAGGCATTCTGTTGATCTTGTTTCTCAAATCAAACTTTGGGTTGTGTGGTCTGATTGATACTTATTCCCCCCTAGTATTTTATTTTTTATAAAATAATAAAAATTTTGATACATTCTACTTGTTCAAAGTACTGTTGGTTCAAAGCACTGATACATTCCAGTTGTTCAAAGCACAGCAAGATTCCATTCAACCTGAAAAACTTTGCTATTACTTGAGCTATATAAAGGAACTTCGCTGCTGGGCCTTGGTGGCACACACTTGTAATACCAGTACTTGGGAAGCCGAGACAGGAGGATCATGGGTTTGTGGCCAGCCTCAGCAATTTAGTGAGGCCTCCATAACTTAGTGAGACCCTGTTTCAAAATAAAGTAATAAAATAGCGCTGGGAGTGTAGTGCAGAGGTAGAATGCCTCTGGGTTCCATCCCCAGTATCACACACACACAAAAGGAAAGAAATTGGCCTTCACTATTTTACATTAATCTCTGGTGGTAGGTTTGCACAAATGTATCAACTCTTATGGGAACCTCAGAGGAAAGAATGTGGAATAAACAAACTTTGTTATCTTTGATTTCCAAAAATCAAGTTTTAAAGTGTTTTTTCATCTTTTTGTAAACATAGTAGGTTGGTTTATTTTTTTAAAAAAACAGTTTCTAATATTTTTCTGTTTTTTTCTTGTTTTCTGGGTTTTTTCTTTCGTTTAACATTGGGGATTGAACCCAGGGGCGTTCTCCCTCTGAGCTACACCCCCCTCTCCCCACCTTTTAAATTTTGAAACAGGGTCTTGCTAAGTTGATGAGAATCTCTCTAAATTGTTGAGGCTGGCCTTGAACCTGTGCTCCTCCTGTCTCAACCTCCCAAGTACTAGGATTATAGACATGCACCACCACACCTGGCCTTTTTTTTAATGTTTTTATTGATAAAATCTTAACTTTTTATAACTTCTAATTTTAACCAAAAATATATAGCATTAACTTATTTTACTATTTCAGTTACTATCAGAAGTTTTCTGGTCCCTTTCTAAGTGTATAAGCAGTATAATAATTTATATGACCACTTTGATATTTCTAGTGCCAAGGACAGAGCCTACCTCATATGGCAGACACTTAGGAAGTATCTGTTGTATGAAACAGTTAGTTATGGACAGTTTGAAAACAGAAGAAACGAAAACCACCTTTAATTCTACTACTCCCCAATGCAAATAATGTCGAATCTGGTGTATTCCTTTCAAGTCTTCTTGAATCTTCCTGCTAATGAATTCATAAGTGTATAAATATCAATCTTACCTTTTCAGACCTAATAATATATGGTATTCATTTTACCAATTTACTATCATTTCATAACCTATCATTTTAATGGCTGTGTAACATGATAAAAGAATGTACCATGATTTTGTTGACCATTCTCCCAGGGTTCAATAATTAGATTGCTCTGTTTTATTTTTAACCCTTACAAGTACACCAACCAAATTTTTCTTTATGTAGGATGGGCTTTTTGGTTGCCCCTTCCCTTGAATTATTTCCTTAGGGTAATATTCCCAGAGGTAATTACAGATCAAAGGATACAAACATTTTTTAAGTGTCTTTTGATATAAATAGTTACAAATTGTTTTGCCAGGAAGTTCCCTCAGTTTACCCTCCACTTGTGAAGTAAGAGTGAAACATTTTTCACAGAAACAACACTAATGTTGACTATTGTTGTTAATATATTTCTTTTACTAATTTGAAAAGTTAAAATAGTACTTTGTTGGTTTTGTTTGCATTTCTTTGATTATTAGCAAATATTAGACTCCAAGCGCTTTTCTCTATGCTAATTTCCTCTTTTGTCAGTTGTCTATTCTGGTCTCTTGCTCATTTATTTATGGGTGAGCATGAGGTAGTTTTTATAATAATGTATTAATTCCTTGTCATTTGAAATGTTTTGTTATTGTTGTTTCCTGTGCTGGGGAATGAACCCAGGGCCTCATTCATATTAGGAAGGCACTCTACCACTGAAGTATACCCCCAGCCCTATGTTTTATTTTGAAATAGGGTCTCACTATGTTACTGTGCACTGCCCTCAAATCTGTGACCCTCCCAAGTACTGCGTTTACAGGTATGCACCATACTCGACTTGAACCACTTTTTAGATCAGGGAATCCTGACTGATCCTCATCCTTTCCCACCCAATACATCATATCCCTGCCTGGGACTCTGTCAACATGGGGAGTTGTTTTCATAATCTGTGTTATCATAATTTCCATATTCAAGTTTTATTCTACTCCAGCATGCACACATGCACAGGTGTTTTTGATTTTCTTTTTAATATTGGAAAGGTATACTGTGGTTAAAACCAACCACAAAACCTGTTTCACTTTTATGGTTATGCCTTATTTTATCAGTTGATAGTCATTTAGATTGTTTCTACTTTGAGTTATTAGGAATAATGCTATGATTAACTTTTTTTTTGGACTAGGGATTGAACCCAGTAACATTCTACTTCTGAGCTACACCTGCAACCCTATTTTATTTTTTATTTTGAAACAGGGTCTCACTAAGTTGTGGAGGGCCTCACTAAGTTACTGTGGCTATCAGACCTGAGATCCTCCTGTCTTAGCCTCCCAAGTACTGGGATTACGGATGTATGCCACCACACCCAGTTTACGATGAAGATTTGTGTACAAGTTTTATATAGGATACAGGTTTTACTGAGTCATATGGTAACTCTGTGTTTAACTTTTTAAGGAACTGCCAAATTGTTTTAAGTGGCTGTCCCATTCTTCTTTTCCACCAGCAGTGTATGAGGGTCCCAGCTTCTGCACCCTCGCTGACTCTGCTTCCTCTCTGCCTTGAGTATGGCCATCCTGCTGGGTATGGAGAGGCATCTCGTTGTGGTTTTGATTTGTATTTCCTTGCTGGCTAATGGTGTTGGGGCATCTTTTTGTGTGCTTATTGAGTTTGTGTATCTTCTTTGGTGAAATATCTATTCAGATCCTTTGCCCATTTTTGATTGGGCACTTTTTGTTACTGAGTTGTAGGAGTTCTTTATATTCTAGATATAAGTCCCTTATTTACATACATTTTTGCACATGTTTTCTCCTACTGCATGGGTTGGTTTTTTACTTTCTTGATGTCCTTTTGCAGCACTAAGTTTTTCATTCCGATGAAGTCCAATTTAGTTTTTCCTTGGATGCTTGTGATTTTGGTGTCATATCTAAGTAACCATTGGAAGGCTCATTCTTACACTGAGACCCACTAGTTGTCCTTCTTGTGGTATTTTACATGGTCATATATTTAAGACCCTTCTGGGATGCCTAATAAAAAATTCATTCCCTCTCACAGCTTTTTTTTTTTTTTTTGCAGTACCGGGGATTAAACCCAGGGGCGTTCTACCTCTGCGCTACACCCCCGGCCCTATTTTTTTATACTTTATTTTGAAACCGGGTCTCGTGAAGTTGCGGAGGGCCTCACTAGGTAGAAAGAGAGAGAGAGAAAGGGAGAGAGAGAGAGAGAGAGCAAGAGCTGAGGCTGGCCAAGAACCCGGATCCTCCGGTCTCTGCCTTCCAAAGTACTGGGATTACAGGCGTGCGCCACCATGCCCAGCCCCTCTCAAAGCTTTTAATAGAAGACTAGGATGCATTGATCTCTCTTCATTACGGTCCCTATCCTGACCCACCATCTTTTTGTTTTGTTTTTTGGGGTTTTGTTTTGTTTTTTTTTTTTGCAGTACAGGGGATTGAACCCGGGGCATTCTACCTCCGGGCTACACCCCCAGTCCTATTTTTTATTCTTTTATTTTGAAACAGGGTCTCACTAAGTTGTGGAGGCCTCACTAAGTAGCTGAGGCTGGCTGTGAACCCAGATCCTCCTGTCTTAGCCTCCCAAGTACTGGGATTACAAGTGTGCGCCACCACGCTCGGCTCTGATCCACCTTCTAAGATGTTTTTATTTCACCCAGGATATCTGAACCACAGTAGTCTCCACATATCCTGTGGCAGGAGGAGGGTAGATCCTTAGGCATACCAGTGGTCAGGGCTCCTTCAGTTCCAGCTCAGTAGCTGTATGGCTCAGTTCAAACTTTGTAAAGACCAGAAAGCTGCTGCCCCATGTCCTCCTTTTTTTAGCTAATGATGGCTGTGGAATAGACTGACCCACCAATTCCTCGAATTCCAGGAAGTGCACGGAAATGTGAAAGCTCCTGCTGGCCAACCTTAGGGGGACCCGATTTCTTATGGGCTTAAAGTTATATTCCATCGGGTCTAAGGGAAGACAAGATAGTCTATCAGGATAAATAGAATAGAGGTGCTGTTTTGAAACCTATTGCTGTAGGAAGGATATAGGGATGAGAGACAGCTGTCAGTAAGCCTCCCACCCCTGCTATGCGCTTAGTGCCTTTAAAAAGAGGACAGCCGAAGATTCCATCTTAAAATGTTCAAGATCTGAAAAATGTTTTCAAAATAATTCTTCTCTGAATGGTTTGCTGATGAGCACCAGACTGAAAATATTTCCCCTAACTGGTGGCTGGGCCCTTGTTCTCAGAAGGGGGTGTAGATGTCTTTGTGGGTAGGGAATCATTAACCAGGATTCTGTGCTCCTAAGAAGAGTACCGACAGGCAGTGCAGGGACCTTTCGTTGGGTTCTGCCCATAAACCACAGCTCATCTGGAAGGTCTGACTTTAGACCATTCAGACTTGGCAAGGGCGTGCTTCCGCAATTGCGCAGAAGCAGCGGGAGCTGATAGACAGGCGCACATGGCAAGGGGAGATGGTTGTGTGGTGGCTTCACGCCTACTAGACCTGAGACTGTTTTCCCAAGTTCTTTTTCATAATGCTAGAAACACTGCAAAAAGGAAAAAAAATTGCAGTTATTTCTGGGTCTTTTCTGTCATCTGAAATTCATCTAAAACACTTCTAATTCTATTGTTTTAGCTCCCCATCTTCTCCTACTCCATCCCTCTGCTGATCCAATGCAGTTGACTTTTCTAGAATGGTTATGTAAAAAAAAATAAATGCAGTGACTACCACATAGAATTTTTACTTGGCCTAGAAATTGACTGTTCCCTAAAGGTCAAAATAGAATTCATTTGTTTTGCAAAAGCATTGCCCGTACATTTTCTTTCAACCATCTACCCCAACCCAACAAACACACGCAAAAGACAAATCCAGGGTACACTATCTTAAGTGGTGGAGCTGTATAAAGCTACATCTCTTGCCAGCCCTCCCCTCTTCCTGATCCCTCCCGCCACTGTCATCTTTGCTTAGGTTGGGCTCTCTTCTGTGAATAAGAGAAAATAAGAAAATTGCCTGTTTTAGGCAATCCAGGTGTGTTTCAGAGATTTAGAGTTAAGAAGTCAAGTAAATATTTTGGCAGCCCAACAAAGGTAAGAAAGGGAGAATGCACCTAATGGGCTTCTCAAATTACAGGCCTGTCCAAACACTGCCTTCCTCTAGAAAAGCTGGTCTGGGGCAAAGCCTGCCCTGCTCAGCTGCAGCCAGGCGACCCAGAAGTGGGCTCGCTTCTCTCTTCTCTGGCCCTGGCCCTGAGTCAGGTAGGACACTGACATTGTCAGTCTAGCTCAAGAGAAAAGATACTTATCAGTAAGTGGAAGATCTTTCCTTCTTAACAGATTCTAATCATGTTGCTTCCTCTTCCTCCCTAAAAAAAAAAAAAAGAATCCCAGGTAGCCCCCCCCCCACCCCGCCGCCTTTTTGTGGCACCGGGGATTGAACCCAGTAGCATTCTACCTCTGAGCTATACCCCAAGCCCTATTTTTTATTTTTTATTTTGAAACGGGGTCTCACTAAGTAGCTGAGGCTGGCCGTGAACCTACCATCCTCCTGTCTCAGCCTCCCAAGTACTGGGATTACAAGTGTACACCACCACACCTGGTTTTTTTCCTCCTTTTAAGTCAGAACCCTGAAGAAACAGGCAGGCATCTCAGCAACAGGAGACTTGTTCAGTGTAACTTCATCCATCACTAGAGTCAGGAGGCAGGCAGGTATGGAAGGGGACGCAGAAGCAGCATACAACAGGGCTACTAGACTTTGGAGCTCAGGGTTTGGGTATTTGAGTGTACCCCAAGCATGCCATTCCAGGAGGCTTCTCTGACGCTTGGTTTAAGAATAGTGACATGCAGAGGAAAGGAGCTCTGACCCACTAGTGGCATGTCTCCTTTCACGCTGTGCTTTGCGTCTCTTCTAACAGAAAGGCAGACTTAAAAAGCCGCCTCCCTTCCTCGCCCTCCCCCAGTGGCTTCCACTAGATCACCTTGGCGGGGCCTCGTCCCTTGGCGGAGGCGGAGGGGGGAGGAGGGCGGAGGGCGGTGGCGGCTGCAGCAGCGGCCCCTTTGATCACCTCCCGCCCTGTTCCAGGCCCTGCTGCCAGCAGGCCAGCCAAAAGCCCGGCTCTACTGATCTGATGAGGTGCTGAATAGGACCCGAGGGGCAGTGACGAGTGAGAAGAAAGCCTCGGGAATGAAAAGGAAACCCGTGAACCTGCTCGGCTTCATTGGCCGGATTTTCCTACAGGGAGCCGCTCAGTTCCTGCCAGCCCAGAGCTGCCCCTCACCCCAGCCCCTCCTGGCTCCCGCTTTTCAGACCCTGTGTGTGTTTTGTGTTTGAATCACTGCGGCTCTCCCTGGTTCTCAGGCTGGGAACCCACTGCGCCTGTTTCCATGGTCACTGGGAAGCTCTTAGCGCCATGTGCTTCAAAGGGACCCCCCCCCCCCGCTGCCACTGCCTGCCCCAGGCGGAGGCACAATAAGCTGCTCCTCCAAGCCAGGCCGCTGACCTGCGCTGCCAGGAGGAGGACCTTGCCTTTGCCAAGCCAGGCCGTCCAGCCTCATGGAGTACCCCTCAGCAGAGCGTGTGGGTGTGCGCAACTTGTGACCCATGAGTCCTCACATGCCCTTGTGGATTTTTAGAGGATATAGAGATTATACATTGGTGAAAGAGTGTTACCCTTTCCCACATTCCTCTGTTTAGGAGGCTTGCCAAAATTGAAGAAACTAGGAAAGCTCTAAGCCCCTTATAGGAACAGAGGTGGCCTCCTTTGAAAGGGGAGGGGGGGAGGAAGACTTTTGTTGGGAAGGTGTGGGAGGTGGAGAGCAGGTGGAGCATCCTCAGCTAGACTCCTGACTTTTGAGCCAGCAGAGGATGGCGTTGTGATGGCTCTGGCTGCCTGTCCCCAGAGCTGAGATGAGAGGGTGGTGCCTGCTCACCTTTCCAAAGGCCAGTGATGGCTGAGCAATTGCCCATCAGGTTGAAATTTGTTTTTGCTTGTTTGTTGAATCATGCAGGGAAATGAAGGCTCTCACATCTTCCTGGTGAGAAAGAGGCAGCCATTAGTGATTCAGAGGGCTGCTCCATGATGACACTGAAGTTGAAAGATGGTTACAGGTACGTGCCTGTAATCCCAGTATGTGGGAGGCTGAAACAGGAGGATCACAAGTTTGAGGACAGCCTTAGTAACTTAGCAAGACCCTGTTTCAAAATAAAAAATAAAAAGGGCTAGGGACATAGCTCAGAGGTAGAATACCCCTGGGTTCAAACCCTAGCACGAAAAAGAAAAAAAAAAAAAGATTATCCTCTGAGGAGCTTACAGTTTAGATTTTAGATGGCAAGCCTGCCTCCTAGCTTGGAGCTCACCATGTTAATTTCTGCTGTGGGCTTACTGGGCTACTGAGAGTTGTGTGGGAAATTGTATTCTCAGTGTTACTTTTTTTTTTTTTTTTTTGCGGTACCGGGGATTGAACGCAGGGGCGTTCTACCTCCGCGCTACGCCCCCGGCCCTATTTTTTTTATGCTTTATTTTGAAACCGGGTCTCACAAAGTTGCAGAGGGCCTCACTAAGGAGAGAGAGAGAGAGAGAGACAGGGAGAGAGAGCGAGAGCTGAGGCTGGCTGCGAATCTCAGTGTTACTTTGATTGGGGTTCTTGTCTTTTCAATTGGGCTGTTTTGCCCCGATGTTCTCTTTACTTATCATTGCTGGTTTCTTGTCAGTCTTCAGGCTGCTTATCCCTTTCTGGCTGTTGGAGTACAGAGGATTCCCTATAGAAGAGGCTCTCAGTAGTTCTGCTGAATGGCTTTCTGTGCCTTTTTTTTTTTTTTTTCCTTTTTGCAGTACTAGGGATTGAATCCAGGGGTATTCTATCTCCAAGCTACACCCCCAGCCCTATTTTTATTCTTCATTTTGAAACACGGTCTCACTAAGTTGCGGAGGGCCTCACTAAGTAGCTGAGGCTGGCCGCTAACATGGATCCTCCAGTGTCAGCCTCCCAAGTACTGGGATTACAAGTATGCGCTACCACGCCCGGCATCTTTCTGTGCTTATAGTGATGGAAATTCTGAAGCAGTTTCAAATTGCCTCTTATATTACTAAAAAAAAAAATTCACTTTGGTGATGTGAACTGTAGTTCCTACTTGTAACTCATCTTTCTGGAAAAGGTTTCCCAGACTTGCAGGTGCAAGACTTATGTAACCCTTGTTATACCAAAATAGTATTTTGTTTATCTGTCTTCCCTGGGCACAGTAGCATTTTAAGGGTAGATTTTGAATAAGTCTCATCCTGGGAATTCCAGCATTCCCAAAGATGCTTTTCTGTTCAAACATGTATTTAGAGCCCTAAAAGCGCAATTGGCATGCATGTGAAGAGCAGAATGAAGGGTGGTGCTGGCTACTGTGATAGGCATCATGATTACATTCCTACAGTGTGCCAAGTGCTTGTACAGTATACCCACAATCCTCCACAGCATCTCCAGAGGGAATGGTGCTAGGTTGTTCTGTTAATACGGGGTGGAGGGCAGAGCGACTCGAGTGTTGTCCTTGCACGTGTGCTTGCAGACACAGCTGGCCTGGCAGAGGCAGGCGAGAGCCAGCACTACCTGTGGCCATCGTGCACTCTGGGAGTAAAGCCCCTGGCTCCAATGAAAGGTCTTACTCACGGCTATCAGTGGTTGTCAGACTACCTTGAATATCCTTGAGGGGAAAGTTTGGCTAAATGTAGGTACCTGGTTTCTCAGCTTCTGGTACTTGGGAGCCTAATAAGTAAATACAAAGGCCCACTGAAATAATACTTTTCAAAGTCGCAAGTTTCTCTCCTGTAGCTCTTAATTTGCTTTCAATCTTTCTATTTTCCTTTTGTTCATTTTCCCCTTCCATAGGCATTCTATTTCTTGCCTGTTAGCAAAAATATCTGAAGCTGTACCTCATTTGTATGCCCAAACACTAAGGAAGGGAATAAGAGGGTAAAAAGTTTCTCTGTACTCACAAATGCCATCATTGCTGTGTCCCACTGGTGGGCAGAATATGTGTTCCCAGCTGTGTTCTTGCTCATGGGAGGTGAAGACCCGGAATAGTTCTGGGTGGCCAGGACACTGCAGCCTCACATTCCAGAGCATGGGACTGTGGCTGTGGAGTCTCCTGGGGAGAAGTCTGCCATTTGCTGGTACATGCTTTCCTGGAGGTGACGGCTTTGTTCATTCCATGTTCTGAGCCAGATCTTCCAGGATTCTTTATCTAACTTGACATGCAGGAATTAATGGTGGCTTCATTTACTGTGGCTCTCTTAGGTGCCAGGTATGTGTCTTGGGAAGAGGGGCTTAAAGTTTTCATTCCTTTGGACTTTCTGGGGTTTATATCTTTCCTTCTCCCCATCAACCCCATCAATTTCAATTCCATCCAACTTCAAGGCTGAATGAATACTATTTTCTTTCTGTGTGTTCTCTGAACAGAACTTAATGAGAAGAAACATGGGGCAGCCTGGGTCTCGTTTAGATATTGCAGGAGTATATGCTAGTGGGGCCTTGACTGGAATTCCATGGTTCTTCCGAAGAGGGTTATTGGTTTTTAATCAGTTGCACTAATGACTGTCCCTGTGGGCAGCTTAACAGAAGGGTTAGGAAAGTTGGGCATTTCTTACCACTTGCAATTGATTCTCCATTTCAGTTCTCTTATTTGTCCAAATTCTGTGGCTATAGTGGCACATACTTGTAATCCCAGTACTTGGGAGACTGAGACAGGTGGATCACAGGTTCAAGGCTAGCAGGCAATAACTTAGACCCTGTTTCCAAATAAAAGATAAAATAGTCTCTCTCTTTCTACTTAGTGAGGCCCTCCCCAACTTCGTGAGACCTGGTTTCAAAATAAAGTATAAAAAATAGGGCCGGGAG
>PVJS01017650.1:0-15026 GCA_004027185.1 Glis glis
GGGGATTAAACCCAGGGGCGTTCTACCTCCGAGCTACACCCCCGGCCCTATTTTTTTATCCTTTATTTTGAAACCATGTCTCACGAAGTTGCGGAGGGCCTCACTAAGTAGAGAGAGACAGGGAGAGAGAGAGAGCGAGAGAGAGAGAGCTGAGGCTGGCCGCGAACCCGGATCCTCCGGTCTCCGCCTCCCAAAGTACTGGGATTACAAGCGTGCACCACCACACCCGGCCTTGTCCAAACTTTTGAGTAAATTGTTCTAAAACCTCTTAGCTCCTTTCTGTCAACTTTATCTGGACTAGCACTTTATGAGAGAACAAAACCTCTTTGATCCATAAGTTCTATAACCAGACTATAGTGAAATAAGGACTCTTTAACCTTGCTTCTGTGAGTTATAGACATCAATGAAAACAGTTAGGGTAATTGATGGATTGAACAGGTTCTCCAAAGGGGTTCTCCTCTCAACCCTGTCCCCATGCCCAGTTACTGCTTCCCAAAAGGGTCCTGCCCCTTCCTGGGAACCGCTCAGGCTTCTGGTGCACGCACCATCCCACCGACCAATAAGTTTAAAGGCCAGCGGGCCTCCAATAAGATGCAACACTGGGTCCAGTCAACCAATGGCAACGGGCCAACTCAGCTTAAGCCTGTATTTAATCCCAAGCACAGCGGTGCTCTCTCTCTCTCTCTCTGATCGCCTTTCTTCTGACCCCCCGTCGTTTGAATAAATCTCTTGGCTGCATGGTTGTTTCCAGTGCGGTTGTTTTTTGCCCTTCAGTAATAGAACCAAATTTCCCATTTAAGATAAAATGTATACAATGTGTGTATAAAAAAAGTATGCTTAGCTGTTGATAACAGAGACCTAAGGACAGTATTTAGACAAATTAAGCCTGTATAGTCATGTAAAATGCCCAGGGGTAAGCAGCTCAGGTTCTAAAAAGTCGTCACCTCTCTATGTTCCTGTTCTATCATCTTTAACATGGCTGCTAGCACCCCAGCTACTCTGTTTCCCTGTGGTTTCCATATGGACACTGCTCCAGCCCATCCAGTACAACTGTCCCTGTAACTCCTAATTGCCTTTAGCACCGACTTTCTGCTGAGCACCCCACTTAAAACCCCTGTATCAATGCTTCCCTCTCCTGAACAGCCAATTACTAAATCTGCAATGCTCTTCCTCTGAAATGTCAGTCGAATTAGCTTTCTTCTTTCCACCTCTACTGCCTCTTTAGGACCTCACTGCCTCTCATCTAAACCTTGCAAAAACCTTTCTGTCCTCTATTTCCATTTTCTTTTTTTGGAGGGGTAGGGGGGCTGGGGATTGAACCCAGGGGTGTTCTATCTCCAAGCTAAACACTAGCCCTTTTTATTTTTTATTTTGAAGCAGGGTCTTTCTAAGTTGCTGAGACTGGCCTTGAACCTGCAACTCTCCTTGTCTCAGCCTCCCAGGTACTGGGTTTACATGTCCATTCTTTTTACCCACTACTGCCAAAGCCTAGTTCTGACTTGTTGAATGAGACAAATGCTTCTATTTCAGGCCTTTGGAGTCATAAAGGGGAATGACTCCTGCTTTCCCATTTGCTAACAGACACAATCATGAGAACATTAACTTTTCAAATTTGTGAAGCGGAGATAACCACAAGACATATTTTGTAGGATTGTCATGAGACTTAAATGAAATAATTCGTGCCGGGCTTAGCAAAATGCTTGACACATAGTATTTAATAATTGTTAGCTATTCTCTAATAATTAATAATTAGCTCCTACTCAAGAACGCTTGAGAGAGTGACCACTGGGTTAAAAGCAGCATTCTCAGCTTGGCATTCAGTGTCTTCCAAAGACCCGTTCTAATTTATAAGCCCTTACTACTTATTCCCGTCACATATATAAATATTGCATAAACCCCAGCAATACTGACTCCTGTGTTGTCTCCTGATGATATCCCCGTGTTCCCTGCTCCTTTTTTCAAGTGTTTTCCTCTGTTTAGAATTCCCCTCCTGAGCCCTCTCCTTCTTTCCACCAAAACCTAACTTTTGAGAGTTCTTTTGTGAAGCTTTTCCAGATTCTGGGACTGTATAATAATTGTATCCTTTGAATGCTGCCATATTTCAAATGTATCTTCCTGTGTTGGCCTTTGTGTGAGAATACCTTTCTTGACTACCTGCCTCATTGCTAGAGTCCAGTCTTGAGATCTAGAACTAGGGCTGACAGAGCTGCCATATATGTTTGCATGTCAATCCCTCACAAAGGTACCTGATCAGGCTCTTTGTAGCTGAAATCCAAACTGAATTCTGCTCCCCAAACAAGCTCCCTGACATAGGATGCATTCACCAAGAGGAGTGTCCTTTCTGCATAAAGGCATCATATAGAGTAGTGGACCCAGAATTATAGTAAGCCATAGATCAACCTGGTTTAATTGATCCTGATTTAACTAAGTCCAGTTATGGAAAGTAAGACCAAAGGCTCAAGGTTTATGATATCTCTGGTCATTTACCAGGGTTGTACGCAGAAAGGAACAGAGCTGGGCAACCTATCATTGAAGAATTACCCTATCTCTCTTTTTATATACTTTTATTGGTGCATTATAGTCCCACATCATAATGTAGTTCATCATGGTAGTGGCATGTATGAACACAGCACTTGATGGGCTTTCCCCTGAACCGCCCTAACTCAATTGCTTGGTAGGCTGTAGTTTATGTAAAGAGAGAAACAAATATTTATATGATGGCTTTGTCTCCACATCAAGCTGGAGAAAGCCATCATTTTGAAATGCTACAACCATATTCTATGTACCTTATTATACCACAGGTTAGAAACTTCTGTTAAAATTGTTGATGGTATATTTCCAGAAGAGGTCACAGAATGTCCAGGGGAAGTCAGTTACAAATGTCAGATTGTTGAAGATTGGTGTTTTTCTATAACTTGCAGTATAAATGATATATGGCTCTGATTATTTTAGGGCTGATACCTTCTTTGTCCCCAGTAAAGCAAATCTCTAATAGGATTGTGGTCAGCATCAATATTTCTGTATGAGAAAACCTTCTTGTCATCTTTTAAATTAATTAAAATCAAGTTAATTCATCACTTGTTTTGTCTTGAAGTTGTGAAGGTGATCTTGAAACCAGCAAGGTGGGGATAGTCTTCTTTGTTACACATAAGAGTGGAAGAATGATGTGGGACCCCCATAGATACCTTTGGAACCTCTTTTAAACCCCCAGCCCTCACTACGAGTTAGCCATCTGCTATTTTATTTTAATAACTTTATTATTTAGTTGAGAGCTATAATGCTTGTTTTGAGACCTCTTGGTATTCTCATCTGTCTTTCTGCTTTCCATGTGAGTATGTTCAAAATCTCTTCTAAGAGTACATTTAGTAGAAAATAACAAATATTCTTGGCACCTAAAAAAAATAAGAGGATGCTGCCCAAAAGTGGTGTGGGGCATGGAATCTGGAGCCCAAGAGGACTGGTGAGAACTGATTGATTTGTGTTGCTGCTGAGTCAGAGCTGACCTAGGAAACACTAATAGCAGAGGGGTCACAAATGAACAAGAGCTGGTCCCTCCTCCATTCAAAAGTGATCAGTCTTTACATAATGCCCTGGGCCTGCAGAGGTGTGTATTACATGGGAGGGAAAGTGTCCAGGAAGAATGCTGGAACCTGAAAGCACCTGCCTGGTAAAACAGGTAGCGTGTGGTTAGTTCCAGTAACCTGTTGCTCTGTGGAAATTCCTGCCCGTTGCTGTTAGATCTTTTAATGGAAGTTGGCATTCTGGTTTTCATGAAAAAAAAAAAAAGACTCCTGTTCATTAAATGTTACCAGTAAATTTTAAAAAAATGTTGAAACTCTTAGACAACAACATAATCTTCTTTATGTGGGCCAGATGTGGCCTGTAGAACACCAGTTTGCAACTCTTGCTTTGAATTCTAACAAACTCCTGGTCCCTGGGCTCTAGAAAAGGAACCCACACAAAACTAGCTTTTTGCTTTATTAATAACTAGTTGCATCATTGCATTCTCTGTTCAGATAGAAGCTTCATTTCTCCAAAGAATTCCAGAACTATTCCTCATGGTGGGGAAAAACAGCAAGAAAGGCAGCATTTGTCTTGTTTTTATGGTCAATTTTACTAGCACGCAATAATACTGGAAATGGCCTTGTCCTTCTTGCTCATAAAGGAGTCCATGGGCATAATAGGGACAAAGCATCACCAATAAAAGTGGCAAATAAAACTCACAGACCAGAATTCAAATTCTCAATAACCTGCTGAATGTAGAATTCAGTACATACTCAAGTATTTCAGGAAAAGGGACTTGTGACATATCTAGCTGTAGACTGCTAAAAGACCAGGTCAGAGACAACTAGATAACAGGGAACTTTGTAAAAGAAAGTGTGGCATAAGGCTTCAGATGTTTGAAAAATGCATTCTCGATGTTTCTTCTTACAAATTTATAATTTCAGCTTACAATATATTATTTTTAAAATACAAATTGTAGCAAAGCTTTCTACTAATGCTTCCTTCTATTCATTTAATTTATTTGATAAATATTATCTACATGTACCAAGTATCAGTCCAAGCACATGAGATCAATCACGTGCTTAACTCAGACATGAAGTTCCCTGCCCTCAAGAAGCTTGTTTCAGAACGAATAAATAATAGTTTTCCTGGCATATTAGAAGTAAATAAGTACAATGGAAAAATTAAAATAAAGCAGGCTCAGAGGGATTGGGAATAGGGGTGTGCACATCATTATTTCTAAATAGGGAAGTGCAGAGAGAGCTTCAGATGACTGTTGAGCAAAGACTTGCAGAGGGGAAGCTGGTTTTTTTAATTGTCTCTTGATCAATAGAATAAATGGTTCTCTCCATTTATTAAAGTAGCATAAGATAAGTGGTGAAGAACTAGTGTGTGTTATGCATCTTTAAAACAAAGAGGGGAAGTGTAACGATCTGAATGTTTGTGTCCCCACAAAATTTGTGTGTTGAAATTCTAACCCCTAAAGGGATGTTCTTAGAAGGTGGGCCTTCAGGATGTGACGAGGTCATGGGAGCAGAGTTCTCAGGAATGGGATTAGTGTCCTTATTAGAGGCTCAAGAGAGGTGCTCCCTTACCCCTTCCTCCATGTGACATTACAGTGGAGAGCAGCTGTCTCTGAAGAAGGAGGTGCTGACCAGACACCAAGCCTGCCAGCACCCTAATCTTGGACTTCCCAGCTTCCAGAACTGCAAGAAATACATTTCTGTTCTTTATAAGCCACTCAGGTTGTAGTGTTTTGTTATGGCAGTCTGAATGGACTAAGACAGGAAAACAACTTTAACCCAAACAATTCTAAAGAATATCTACTTTCCTATTTGTCCAAATGAAAACAAGAAATATTACTGTACTTTTTTACAAAGCCTTTATAGTTTACCAAGTTATTCTCATGCATTTTTGTTTGATGTTCATTATAACCCGTCAAGACAGTGTAGTTATTTTCATAGTCTAGGTGAAGAAATGAAGTTTACATGTCTACTTAAGTTAGTTGATTTCAGTGGTCCCTCTTTGACCCCATCTGGTTCCCCATTCCCCAAATCTTTGATCAGTTCACAAGGCCCTTGGTGGTCTGGTTTCTCCTTACCTTTTCATGTCATCTATTGCCAATTTCTCCTTCACTGTCCATACGCCAGCCATGCTGAGCTAAGTCCTTCCTTATTTGCTAAGCTTTCTCATTCTTGTCTCTGGACCTTGGCACATGCTACTCATGGCCACCTTCTCTGGCCACCCTCTAAGGATTCTCCCGGTCTTCAATTTGGGCGTCACTTCCTCCGATGAGCCTTTCCTGATTGCACCAAAGGTGAAACCGGTGATCCCCACACCCGTGTTTCCCCACCATCCTGGGCCATTATTTATCATGGTACTACCTGGTCCTTTTAAACTTGTTTCCTTGTCTGTGAGCTCCTGGAGGGCAAAGACTGTGTCTTGTCCATCACTCTACCTCTAGTGCTTAGCATGGCTTACGGCCCATCAATTTTTTAGTCTACCTAGGAAATTGTAATGCTAGTATTTCCCATGCGAAATCTTCTAAGTCCAGGGACTTCCTTCTATTCCGTATGTGCCTCTTGGTCATTGTAATTTGTCTCAACCCTTCCCCTTTAGAGTCCCATCTGATGACGCTCACTTCTTATCCACACATTGTGTGTGTGTGTGTGTCTGTGTGTGTGTGTGTGTGTGTGTGTTACTGGGGATGGAACCCAGGGGCATTCTACCTCCAGTTACACCCCCAAGCCCTACTTTTTATTCTTTATTTTGAAACAGGGTCTCGCTAAGTTGCGGAGGGCCTCACTAAGTATCTGAGGCCGGCCGCGAACCCAGATCCTCCGGTCTCAGCCTCCCAAGTACTGGGATTACAAGCGCGCACCACCACGCCTGGCTTTTTATTATCCAAACATTTTAATTTTGCTCTGATGGAGTCGTGCGTCTTGGATACGGTAAATCCCTAATCTGACTAGATCGACATTTCCCCATCTCATTATGAATGCATTGTGACCTTTCAAGATGGCAGTTTAGTGGCTTACTACATGCCTCCCCTGTAGGGTTATTGCTTTGTAAAGTATTTCTTTCAGGCTCATTTCCACTAACCTTAGTTTCCTCCTGCCAGGTGCTCCCTGGCCTTGTCATAACATTGTCACTACAGAATACTGGGCCTCTCTAGAACTCCTCCAATTTTGGTAATTATTTACCAGTGCCTGGCATTTTTCCAGTCTTTCTGCAACTATCCTCACTTTGCTCTATGGAAACAAACCTAGTATGCTCACTGGGGTTTGATTCCTACCTTCAGAATTGCCTGCTGCTTCGTCTGTTTGCTTAGCACAGATCTTGCATAGGGGTGGAAAATATCCACAACTGTCTTATGCATCTGGATGGCTGAAACTTTCTTGATCAGAGCAATTAGCTATAAACATCATTAGCTCAAAGAGATGTTAAAGATCATTAGCACCATGGTCCAGTTCTTTTGCCATATATGTTTTGTTCAAGATGAGCCAACGGGCCCAGTAAAAATAGAACACTATGAAGCTGATCTCTTACAAGTAGAAAGTAGAAGAGTAATTACCAGAGGCTGGAGAGGATGGGTGGAGAGGGGATAAGAAGAGATTGGTCAGTGGGTACAAAGTTATAGTTAGATAAGAAGGATTAAGTTCTGGGGTTTTGTTGCACAGTTTGGTGGCTGTGATTAGTGGTAGTGCATGGACTATCTCAAAGTAAGTAGAAGAAAATATTTTGAATGTTCTCACCATAAAGAAATCATAAATGTATGAGGTGATGGATATACTAATTATCTTGATTTGATTATTACACAATTTATACTTGTATGGAAACATAACACTGCACCCCATAAATCTGTACAATTACTATATGTCAAAGAAAAACAAAACAAACAAAAAAGAGAACTTTGAAGATCCTTATCCTCGATCACCTCTTCCAATTATAACAGTGGCAGATTGCTGGCTTCAGTACAGAGAAAAAATGAACAAAAGTATATTAATTTGAAAATTTAATAGTTAATACATAAGGTTTTATCAGGGTCTTCAAGTAAATACACATTGTTTCCTTTGGTTCTCACAACTCCATGTGGCCTATTCTACAGAAGAGGCATAAGAGGCTTAGAAAAGTCAAATGATTGTATCTTTCCAGTCCAAGACTGTACAAAAGAAGTAGAAGCAGGACATCAGCCCAGGTGTTTCTTCCATTGCTTCACACCACCCCTCCAGAGCTCTTGTTTACATACCACCATGCCCTTAGGGAACTAGTTAATGCCAGGGATTTTTGGAAATACCAGAGCCAATCCAGTAGAGTTCCTTCATCCATTTCTCTTGCTTAGACCTTTGCTTCATTGTGAGTCTGATATTGACACAAAATGCTTAAATCCTCACACATAATTTAGAAAAATTTTGTTAATCAAATGTACAAACAATTTTTCATAGCATAATTTTTCAGATCCACAGACAGAATTAAGAGAAATATATTGGGAAAGTGAGAATTCCAATTATGACTCTGTGCTTCAGTTTTCTTATGTTGGATTTTAACTACCTGAAATATATATAGTGAAAGAAAGAGCTAAAAGCAGAGCATTTTTTCTCTTTTTTTTTTTGGCATCGATGATTGAACCTAGGGATGCTCCACCACTGAACTATATCCACAGCTGTTTTATTTTTTTTCATTTTTAGGTGAAATCTTTCTAAGTTTCCCAGGCTGGCCTTGATCTTGCCATCCTCCTGTCTCAGCCTCCCAAGAACTGGGAATACAGGCATACGCCCCATGCCCAGCTAAAGCAGAACTTTTGAAACAACAAGAAAAATTGCCAATGATATTTAAATATTCAATCCAATCATAAATAAAATGTGGACCAAAGAAAAAAAAATCTCATAAGTGATGGTGTTAATAATTCACAGACATGTGTGCTATATTGTTTTTACTGCATGTGCTTTTTAATCTCCTAATTTCTGAGCACTTTGTAAAAATAATCAGGTATCTAATCTGGCAGCTCTGGTTTTCTGCAAGTCTGTGATATTAATTATTCACAAAGCGACTATTATTAATGTGGGAAATTGCATCCGTGGCAACTCAGATGCATCCTACAAAACAATTATTCATGAATATCTGAATTTTTAAAAAATTCTGACTTAGGTTTAATATTTTGTGGTAGGTGAACCAAAAGATTTAAAATCCCAAGGAAAACTTTTTTCAGCTACGTATAACATAACTACAGTAATTCCAACTTGTGCCTCTTAATATTTTTAGAAACATAAACAAATTTATAAAAATAAAACTTGTGAGCAGAATCATTCTAATTTTGAAGTGCTTAATATTCATATTTACAGAGCCCAGATATAATATATTCAGGCTGAAGTATTAGTATAAATTTCACCCTTAAATACAGCCTTTAAAAACATGATCTTACAACCTGGAGTTTCACACCCATAATACTCTTTTAGTATGAAGAAAGCGAGGTTTCTAGCCGGAAGGACAGTCAGCCAGTGAGTGAGGTTCTGTATCCACTAGGGAGGGCGCTTTAGTGAGCAGCAGTGGTTAGAGACTGTCAAGGCACAGAAGCAGGTCACACCAGAGCCTGAGTAACTGACAGCTTTTCTTTAGAGTGGTGGAAGCTGAAATTCGTCTCTACGGTGGAGAAAACAGTTTAGAAAGGTAGCAGTCTAAGGATTACGGATAGTAGCTGAGGGCAAGACAATCGAGTCCAGTCCTACCCTCGCTGTTTATCAAGGGGTGACCTTGGGCAAGCTATGTCCCTGAGTATCCGTTTCCCCATGTGTCAGCCTGGTAACTTAAACACATGCCTTAAGTCTTAAAAAAAAAAAGTGCATGTAAATCACGTAGCTGACTACTCAGCACATAGAAAAATTCAAATAACAGGTATGATCATCATTAATAAAAAGAAACCTGTGGATATTTTAATGTGGTTGGCAAATGGTACATGTGCTTGCTGAGCTCCTGGCAGACAGGAAGCACAGAAGGAGAGACAGGTAGGGGCCAAGGACAGATCTAGTCCCCAGGGCCACACCCCAAATAACCTACTTCCTCCAGCCACACCTCACCTGACTATAGTTTTCACCACCTCCCAATAGTCCATTCAAAGTATTAATCTACTGATGAGGCCAGAGCCTCATGACCCAGGCTTTTCACCTCTGAACCCTGCTACATTGCCTAAAATGTGAGCCTCGGGGGACCTCCCAAATCTAAACCATAGCCACCTATTTAAATTTTAAACATTATTCAAAATTATCTTTTAGGGAGAATTACATGTTCAATATTAAATGTTTGGGCAATACAGAAAGGGAATGAAAATAAAATGCAGTCGCTCATCATAATCCCATTACCCAGAAGAAACTACTATTAAGTAATATACACCCTCAGAAAGTGAATATACTTCTAATTACTGAGATATGCTGCCAGGCTTTTATTTGATAGTTTTATCTTAGAAAGGTGGTAGTATCGTCTACTATATGCCATTTTAAAAATACAGAAAAACAGGATGAAAATTTTTAAAGAAATTTTTTGCTTTCTCTTTTCTATAGGCAAGCTATATAAAAAGTATTTAGCATTCAATTTGGAGGGGGAAGGCTGATTAACTGATGAGGACAGCATTAGGGATTTCTGATTCTAGATATAATCTTGGTAAATGTCAGAAAAAGTATATGTTATCATGGAGGATAATTGCACTGGCCGCCTTCTATTTCCCATGGTGCTCACTGACAATGGGATTGTCCACCAGGCATATGCATTTTGAATTCAGCAAAAGAGGTCAGGACAGGCTGATCAAGAAAGAACAAACAAAATAAAAAAAGAAACTGAAGCTACCTTCAAGATACAATGGTTGTGGTAAATTAATACAGAAGTGAGGGTTTTTTTTTCACTTTTATATTGGCAAAGATTTTAAAATTAGAATACTCAGTGGGGAGCCAGGTGTGGTAGTGCACACCTATAATCCCAGTACTTGAGAGGCTGAGACAGGAGGATCCCAGGTTCCAGGACAGCCTCAGCAATACAGTGAGACTCTCAGCAACCTAGCAAGACTCTGTTTACAAACAAAAAGTAAAATAGGGCTTGGGGTGTAGATCAGAGGTAGAATGCCTCTGAGTTCAATCCCCCAGTACCCCTCTCCCCACAAAAAGAATACTTAGTAGGGAAAGTGAGGTTAACTAGCTTTTTTATATACTGTTGGAGGGAATGTAACTATAAATCAGTGTTTTAAAGGGTGATAGAAGATATTTGAATTTATGTAATCTAAATAAGAATACTCACTAGGACATCATTCCTAAAAATAAAAACAGTTAACTGTCTATGAGGGGAATAAGGAATTGGTTTTATAATCATTAATACTCACGTTTTTACCATGAAGTAGAAAACAAGTAAAATGGAAAAATATATTATCATCCTAACTTTTAATGATAAATATATAACTATTTTCTATATATGCACGCATATGTGTTCATGTGTTC
Source organism: Glis glis (assembly GCA_004027185.1). NCBI lineage: Eukaryota > Metazoa > Chordata > Mammalia > Rodentia > Gliridae > Glis > Glis glis. Next base: position 10,983 of record PVJS01017650.1, read on the forward strand.
ACATACATGCACATGTATGTAAAGCATATCTAAACACTAACTGGATGAAATACATTTCTAGAACTGATAATCATCTTTTGCCTCTCACCCACAGACCCAGAAGCTCCTCCTCTATTCTTTAATTTTTACAAAACAGCATGACTATCCACTCACTTGCTCATGCCCAAATCCCAAGAATAATTCTTGATTATTTTCTTCCTTCTACCATCTAAAATTCTATCTAGCAGTTATCCCCATATCACTTCCAAAATGTATTTAAAATCTGTCTACTTCTTTCCATCTCTACTCCAAGCTACCCTTATCTATGGCTTGACCATGATAAGGTCTAAATGTCTAAATGGTCCCCACTCTTGTCCCTCTTCACTCGCTTGGGTCATAGAAAAGGTCATGCCATTCCTTTTGCATTTGTAATTGCTGGGAAACAAATTACCATAGATTTGGTGGCTTAAAAACCACAGGAATTTATTATCTCATGATTTGCTACCCACCATTTTTATGGGTCAGGAGTCTAGGCATGGCTTTGCTGAGTCCTTTCTTCAGGATCTCACCAGGCTGACATCAAGATGTTGATGAGGGCTGCATCTTATCAATTTTATCAGAGTCATGAGATCACTGGTTGACATCATTAATTTGCTTTTGGTTGTAGGACTGAGGCTGTCAGGAATGAAAGTTCACCCCCTGTTCCCTATCACGTGGGCTTCTACACATGACAGTTGGCTTCTTGAAGACAACAGGAAGGAAAGCCTGCGTGCTCTGTCTGAATTGTTCTGACTTCTTTCTCTCTCTCTGACTCCAGTCCCTCTTTTAAAGTGTTCACTTGATTATGTTAGGCCCACCCAGGATAGTCTCCCTCTTAAATAACTTAAAATCAACTGTTGAAGGACTCTAATTATATTTTGAAAATCCCTTAAACTTTGTGTACAACACAACTTGGGAGCTAATATAGATTGCATGTTTATATCTATTGTCATAATTCAAGTGTTGAAACCCTGACCTCAAATGGGATTGTTTTAGCAGGTGGGGCCTCTGGGAGTTAACCTGGATTATATTAGGTCATGAGTATGGAAACCCACAGGATTAGTGACTTTGTATTATAGTCGATGAAGGAACCAGAGCTCTTCTCCTGTGACAATACATGGAAAAGATGGCAATCTGCAAACCAGATCTACTTGTACTGTGATCTTGGACTTCCAGAGTTCCTCAAAAGTGAGATACAAACGTTTGTTGTTTAAACCACCCACTTTGTGGTAGTCTGTTATAACAGCCTGAATGGACTAGGACAGGAGACAATTTACAATTCTGTTTGGCATACCTCCATCGTATACCATAGTTGTCTCTGGGTGATGGTATCCTGGATGTTGTATTTTCTTTTAAATATTCTACATTTTTTTGTGTTTTCTCCTGCAAACAGTTCTCAAAATCATTTGTAATGATTTGAATTTAGAATGTCTCCCTACCGCGCTGGGCGTGGTGGCGCACGCTTGTAATCCCAGTACTTTGGGAGGCGGAGACCGGAGGATCCGGGTTCGCGGCCAGCCTCAGCTCTCTCGCTGTCTGTCTCTCTCTCTCTTTCTCTTTCTCTCTATCTCTCTCCTCTTAGTGAGGCCCTCCGCAACTTCGTGAGACCCGGTTTCAAAATAAAGTATAAAAAAAAATAGGGCCGGGGGTGTAGCGCGGAGGTAGAACTCCCCTGCGTTCAATCCCCGGTACCGCAAAAAAAAAAAAAGAATGTCTCCCTACCCCTCCCAGAAACAAAGTAGCAAAGTTGGAAACAGAGCTTGGTTGCTAAGGAGGGGGTCTCTGGGGGTATGGCCTTGGGGACTATATATGGTTCTCTCCTCCCCTTGCTTGTTCTTTTGCTTCTGGCCTCTGTGACGTAAGGAGCAAGAGCTGTGCTCTCCCTCTCTCTGCTTCCCGCCAACATGGCCTGAGCTCCAGCTCTTCACCCCAGCCTCACATGGACTGAACTCCAAGATTTCCAAAAAACTGTGAACAAATAAATCTTCCTTTAAGTTGTGGGGTCAGTTGTGTTGGATTATAGTAGTGAGAATGCTGACTGACACACCATAGTTATTATTTATTTATTTATTTATTTACTTATTTATTTTTGCAGTGCTGAGGATCAAACCCAAGGCCTATTGCATGTCCGGAAACATTCTCCCACTGAGCTATAGCCCCAGCCCAGTGTCATTCTTCTGCTTAAAATCCTTCACTGGCTTCTTGTGTTCCTAGGAAATGCCAAACTCCTAGTGCCTTACAGATCCCTGCATGGTCTGGCCCTTCCCGCCTGCCTCTCCCACCTCTACTTCAGAGAACTTATCGGAACTTTTAATTGTCTTGCTTTTGTTTTCTTGCTTATTGTTCATTCCCCTAAATAGAATGTAAGCTCAAGGAAAGCAGAGCCCTTTGTGTCGTTTTATACATTACCCAGTATGTGGACAGTCTCTAGCACGAAGAAACTGCTCAGTGCATATGTGATAGGGTGAAAGAGGGGCTAACGGCAAATAGGACTTTCTGAGATCAGCCTATATGATATGAGCCATATAAGTAAAGTTGAAATAATAAGTTCAAATAAGAGGACTGTTTTTGCACTTCTGAAACTGATTGTATCACCCATGAAACAGTTACAACCTCCAACAGTGACAGAGTCTCAAGTTAACACTCACAGTGCAAAAACAGGCCTGGTGGGCCTTTGTTGGTCATAGCAAATCCTCTCTGACAGTTCACTACTCGGCTATTATTATCCTAAAGCACACAGGAGACCTGGTCCTTGCCACCACTAATATGACCCACAAGGAACTGGGAAGCTCCAAAAGCTTATAAGTTCCTATCACTAGAACTGTCCAAACAGAAGCTAAATGACCACTGGCAGGATGCTCACAAAGGGACCCAAGCCTTGGACGAGAAAGAAGAAATTGCAGTCCAGGCTGGGCTAAACTAAGGGTAGGAAACTGGGAAGCCATAGTCTATATTCAGTTTGTGGATGGGTTTTATTTGGAAGGCACACTATTTTTAAGTTAATTTGAATATCTTTAGATAGGCCATATGCTCTCTAATTCCCATGGTTTCTGTCCCTCCTACTATTGAGCAATGATGGATATATTCATTTATAATAGCTGCCAGCTCCAAACAGGCATATGTGTTTTTACTCTTGGACTCTCTAAGGTCTTTTCTGACACCTGAATATAAAGGACAAGATAATAAGTTAAAATAATTTTTGTTAGAGCAGAATATAAACCTTACACTAAGAATGATCATCGCAATGTGTCTTGCAAATCCGTTCTTCATCCTTTGATCCTTGGCATTCTAGCCCATGAAATCTAATTCTCATTACTTAAGTTTATGGCTCACTTTGAAGATTTTATCTGTTATGAAAATATTAACTTAACCTTTCCCAGGAAGAAACTTGATAACAATCCAATACATATGTGGGCCAAAAGAAAATTAAAGAATCTCTTTTTGTTCCTCCTTGAAAAATAAATATGACCCAATTGTGACATTAAAAGTAAGGTATATAAACTAAAAAATCTCTCTAGTCATGTAAATATTGAATTTAGGCTCAGTGTTGTTTTTTTTATTTCAGACCATTGAGTTACAAATATATTTGATTTTTATCAATGTATAATTTTAAACCAATGTGCTTGAGTGACTCTGTATCCTACTAAAATTTTTTAACATTTGAGATGCTGATAAAGGGGATATTGACCTATTTTTACCTTTCAGTAATAAACAGCAATTGGGAAGAAAGAAAACTATTCATGTGCATGAGAATGAGGTAACATTATCCTCTAATCTGCCTTTCAGCTAGCCTCCTTCAATGAAATTAGGCTGACTAAGCAAGGAGGCCATTGAGCTTGTCTGCAAAGTCCCCTCTTATTTGTTTATAATTTCCTCTAAAATTATAACTTTATTTTTTCCCAGTAAGGAATTTGATAGCAATACAATGGGCATTTCTTCAAATGCCAATTTTAAGTAATTTTCCAAGTTTTTCAAATGAAATTTTTAGGAAAAGACTTTTTTTAAAATTGAGGACATGAGTTTCGA
>PVJS01017650.1:15126-35987 GCA_004027185.1 Glis glis
GACGGGGTGGAGAAAGGGTTTGTAGAGGAGGAGGAGGAGGAGGGAGAAGGATTTTCTCTAGCAGGCCAGGGGGCAGCCCTGAAAGCATCCAAGGATGGGTAAAGGGTCTGGGATTTAGGCTGCTCAGGGGTGGAAGGAGGCTCGGGGGGTGTAGATCCGGCCTTTGAGATTTTTTCAGTATGGGTCTCCTTGGGGGGCCAAGGAGGGAAGCACCCCTTGAGAGCGGAAATGTTCGGGAGAACTCCCAGAGGGGGAATTTCTCCCTGATTTATCTGAGCCTTTTTTATGAGAGTTTCTACTCTGTCCCAGGTCTCCCAATCAAAAACATTACCAGCAGGAAGCCATGGGGCGACCTTGAGCAGACACTCCCAGGACTGGGCTGCCTGAGAATCAGAAAGATCTAACCCTCGGCTTTTTAAAAGAAGTCTAAGGGACTGAAGGGCTGGGTCAGGTTTAGAATTCGACTTCCCCATGTTCTATGGGTGTGCGCTTGCTTTCGGAGACCACCTACCTGTCAGCGTTTTTGAAGTAGGGGGAAGATTCCTCACACGTTTCGTCTCTCACGCCTCACACATTCCACACGCTACGCCTTGCACTCCACACACGCCTTGCCACGATTGGCCTCACACGGGGCACCAGCCTCTCGGGTCCCGCCCGAGAGTGACACGGACTGACAGGGAAAAGTGAGCACTGACGACTCGAGAAGCACTCACCACGAGCCGGGAGAATATGTCGAGCAAATCTCGTTTATTTAGGAAAACAGGGCAGTTTTAAAGTGAAACCCATAAAGGAATCCCCGGGCAGTAGGGTGTGGCCCAATGGCACGCAACGGGTCGGGTCATGCGCCCCCTATAACCTATTATAGCCCTCTTGAGTCTAGGTGGGGCGGGTCTGCCAGCGCCATCTTTGCTATTGATATGCTGAATCGCTGAATTGCTGAATCGCTGCCACGTAGAAGAGGCCCAGTACTCTAGAGCAGGCCTCTACTAGTTCACCGGGCCCTTTTATGGCACCGAGTAAAGGGCCCCGCAGTGTTCTAGCCAAGGTCCAACTCAAAGTGGATCCAGTGGGTCCTCGTACTCATCCTGTGATTATCTCCCCAGTCCCTGAATGTATAATTTGTATAGACATACTCAGTACTTGGCAGAACCCCTACATTGGTTCTCTAGTCTGTGGGGTCAGGGCTATTATGGTAGGAAGGGCTAAATGGAAGCCATTAGAGCTACCTCTCCCTTGGAAAATAGTGAATCAAAAACAATATCTCATACCTGGAGGGATTGCAGAGATTAGTGCCACCATCAAGGACTTGAAAGATGCAGGGGTGGTGATTCCCACCACATCCCCATTTAACTCTCCTATTTGGCCTGTGCAGAAGACAGATGGAACTTGGAGAATAACAGTTGATTATCGTAAACTTAACCAAGTGGTGACTCCTCTTGCGGCTGCTGTATCAGATTTGGTTAGAGCAGATTAACACATCTCCTGGTACCTGGTATGCAGCTGTTGATTTGGCCAATGCCTTTTTCTCCATACCTATTCATAAGGACCACCAGAAGCAATTTGCCTTCAGCTGGCAAGGCCAGCAGTATACCTTCACTGTCCTACCCCTACCCCAGGGGTATATCAACTCTCCAGCCCTGTGTCATAATTTAGTTCACAGAGATATTGATAGACTTTCTCTTCTGCAAGGTATTACACTGGTCCATTACATTGATGACGTTATGTTGATTGGGCCAAGTGAGCAAGAGGTAGCAACCACTCTGGACTTGTTAGTAAAGCATTTGCATGCCAGGGGATGGGAAATAAACCCAACTAAAATCCAATGGCCTTCTACCTCAGTGAAATTTCTAGTAGTCCAGTGGTGTGGGGCATGCCGAGATATTCCTTCTAAAGTAAAGGATAAGCTGTTACATCTGGCCCCTCCCACAACTAAGAAAGGGGCACAACATCTGGTGGGCCTGTTTGGCTTTTGGAGGAAACACATTCCTCACTTGGGTGTGTTATTCCGGCCTATCTACTGAGTGACTTGAAAAGTTGCTAGTTTTGAGTGGGGTCCAGAACAGGAGCAGGCTTTGCAACAGGTCCAAGCTGCCGTGCAGGCGGCTCTGCCACTTGGGCACTATAATCCAGCAGACTCTATGGTACTAGAGGTATCAGTGGCAAACAGAGATGCTGTCTGGAGCCTTTGGCAAGACCCCATGGGTGAATCACAGAAAAGGCCCTTGGGATTTTGGAGCAAGGCCCTGCTGTCATCCGCAGACAATTACTCTTCTTTTGAGAAGCAGCTCTTGTCTTACTACTGGGCCTTAGTGGAAACTGAATGCTTAACCATGGGCCACCAGGTTACCATGTGACCTGAGCTGCCCATCATGAACTGGGTTCTGTCTGATCCATCAAGCCATAAAGTTGGATGTACACAGCCCCAGTCCATTATCAAGTGGAAATGATACATATGTGATAGGGCTCGAGCAGGTCCTGAAGGTACAAGCAAATTACATGAAGAAGTGGCCCAGATGCCCGTGGGTTCTACTTCTGTTATAGTGCCTTCTGTACCCCATTGTGAACCTACAGCATCATGGGGTGTACCATATGATCAGTTGACAGAAGAAGAGAAAGCTCGGGCTTGGTTTACAGATGGTGCTGCAAGATATGCAGGCACTACCCAAAAATGGACAGCGGCAGCCCTGCAGCCCCTCTCTGGGACATCCCTGAAGGACAGTGGTTAAGGGAAATCTTCCTAGTGGGCAGAACTTCGTGCAGTGCACCTGGTTGTGCACTTTTCTTGAAACGAAAAATGGCCAGATGTACAATTATATACTGATTCATGGGCTGTAGCCAATGGTTTGGCTGGATGGTCTGGGACTTGGAAAGATCATGATTGGAAGTTTGGCAACAAATACATTTGGGGAAGAGGTATGTGGGTAGATCTCTCCAAATGGGCACAAAATGTGAAGATATTCGTGTCCCATGTTAATGCCCATCAAAAGGTGACCTCAGCAGAGGAGGACTTTAACAATCAAGTGGATAGGATGACCCAGTCTATGGATAGCAGTCAGCCTCCTTCCTCAGCCACCCCTGTCATTGCCCAGTGGGCTCATGAACAAAGTGGCCATGGTGGCAGGGATGGAGGGTATGCATGGGCTCAGCAACATGCACTCCCACTCACCAAAGCTGATCTAGCTACAGCCACTGCTGAATGCTCAATCTGTCAGCAGCAAAGACCGATGCTGAGCCCCCAATATGGCAGCATTCCTCGAGGTGATCAGCCAGCAACCTAGTGGCAGGTTGATTATATTGGACCCCTTCCATCATGGAAGGGGCAGCACTTTGTTCTCACTGGAATAGACACTTACTCTGGGTATGGATTTGCTTTCCCTGCACGTAAAGCTTCTGCCCAAACTACCATCTGTGGACTTACAGAATGCCTTATCTACCACCATGGTATTCTACACAGCATTGCTTCTGACCAAGGAACTCACTTCACAGTCAAAGAAGTGTGACAATGGGCTCATGCTCATGGGATTCACTGGTCCTACCATGTTCCTCACCATCCTGAAGCAGCTGGTTTGATAGAACAGAGAAATGGCCTTTTGAAGACTCAGTTATGGTGTCAGCTAGGTGGTAATACTTTGCAAGGCCTGGGCAAGGTTCTCCAGAAGGGTGTATATTCTCTAAATCAGCGTCTGCTCTATGGTACTGTTTCCACTATAGCCAGAATTCACGGGTCCAGGAATCAAGGGGTGGAAACAGGAATGGTACCACTCACCATTACCCCTAGTGACCCACTAGGAAAATTTTTGCTTCCTGTCTCTTCAATCTTATGTTCTGCTGCCCTCCAGATCTTAGTTCCAGAAGCAGGAATGCTTCCACCAGGAGGCACAACAATGATTCCACTAAACTGGAAGTTAAGACCTCACCCTGGCCACTTTGTCCTCCTCATGCCTTTGAGTCAACAGGCTAAGAATGGAGTTATGGTGCTGGCTGAGGTTATTGATCCAGATTACCAAGGGGAAATTGGACTATTACTCCACAATGGGAGTAAGGAAAAGTATACCTGGAAGGCAGGAAATCCCTTAGAGAGTTTCCTAGTATTGCCATGTCCTGTTATTAAAATCAATGGAAAACTGCAACAACCTAATCCAGGCAGGATGACAAATGTCTCAGACCCTCCAGGAATGAAAGTGTTGGTCACAACACCGGGTAAAGAACCAAGACCTGCCGAAGTGCTGGCTGAAGGTAGAGGAAATACAGAATGGGTAGTAGAAGAAGGTAGTTATAAGTACCAACTACAGCCACAAGACCAGTTACAGAAACGAGGATTGTAATTGCTATAAATATTCTTATTATTCCATTAAGAATATGTTTGTGTGTGTGTGTATATATATATATATATATATATATATATATATATATATATATATATATTTATATGTGTTAAGCAGATATCTCTATCTCATCTCCCCTTATTTCTCTATCATGTAATATAACACTGATGGACTTTATATCAATACTTAAGTATTAGTTATAAGTATCACTCAGAAAGCTCTGCCTCCTATTCAGGGGAAGTGACTGGTGCGTTTCCGGTTGTACATGGGATAGCTTTATCATGTTAGGTGAGATTTTGATATTGTTATTGTGTTTATATGAAGATCAATATGATTTAAAAAGACATGGTTAGGAGTCAAGTTGACAAGGGGTGGACTTGTGATAGTTAATCTAATTTGTCAACTTGACCAGATCATGACACACCCAAGATCATGTGACTTTGGGTGTGTAACAGCAGATTAAACAGAAAGCCCTGCCCTAAATGTAGGCAGCCGGGTTCTGATAGGTGCAGGAGAAAACCGCATAAAGGGATGCGCAACTCTTTCCGAAGAAAACGCATCTGCTCTCGTCTGAGATCATCGGCCTCCAACTTCGCCATTTCTCTGAAGAGCTTCTTGATCTGCTCTCATCTGAGATTGTCGCAATCCAGCCCTTAGAACTGAAACTTCACCATCATTTCTCCGAAGAGCTCTTAGACCGCTTGACCAGCTACTGGTTCCTCTGACTCTCCATGTGCAGTCAGAACTCGGGACTACATTGTAAGCTGTTCTGATAAATCCCTTTTTCCATATACTCATTCTGTGAATTCTGTTAGTCTAGTGAACCCTGACCAATACAGTTGTGTTGATCTTTTGTATTTTTTCTTTGCTATTTCATCATTTTCTCTGATTTAATTGTCTCCTTCTCTTTCCTTCTACTGACATTGGAATTAGTCTGTTTCTATTTTTCAAGGTCCATGAGGTATGTCATTAAGTTGTTTATTTGGTGGCTCTCTGTATTTCTAATGTGGGCATTCAGTGCTAGAGATTTTCTTAAAATCACTTCAAAGTGTCCTATAGATTTTGATATGTTGTATCTCTATTTTCATCTAACTCTAGGATTTTTTTTATTTCTCCCCTTATTTCTTTTTTGATCCAGTCCTCATTCTAAAGTATATCATTCAGTCTCCATATATTTTTGTAATTTCTTTTGTACTTCCTGTTGTTTATTTCTACTTTCTTTCCATTATGATCTGAATATATGCAGATAATTATATTACATATTTTAAATATGTGGCCCAGAATGTGGTCTCTTTTGGAGAAGGTTCTATGGGCACCTGAGAAGAATGAGTATTCAGCTGCTGTTGGTTGGAATATTCTGTATTTGTCTATTAGGTTCATTTGGTTTATAGTGTTCTTTAGGTGTGAAGAGTCTTTACTTATATTTTGCCTGGAAGATTGATCTAGCGATATGAGCAATGTGTTGAAGTCTCCCAATATTATTGTATTTGGTTCTATTTGAGTCCTCATGTTCAGGAGAAAATGTTTTATATAAGTGGGTGCTCCCACATTTGGGGAATAAATGTTTACTATCATTATATCTTCTTGGATTGTTCTTTTTTTCAGTACTGTGGGTATAATCCAGGGACATTCTACCTCTGAGCTACACACAGCCCTATTTTTTATTCTTTTATTTTGAAACACAGTCTCACTAAGTTGCAGAGGGTCTTACTAAGTAGCTGATACTGGCCAAAAACCTGCAATCCTCCTGTCTTAGCCTCCCAAGTACTGCAGTTACAAGGCTCATGACTTGTGGTCATTCCATATTTCTGGCCGTTCTAAATCTTGGGAGTTATTTTTCTTACAACTATGGCTTCACCCTTGCTGCTTCAAAAATTGTCCCATTTGGGTCTGCTTGTAGGGATTCTGACCCTGCCACATGTTGCCTGGCTCCCAGACTTTCCTTTGAAATCTGAGGGGAAGCCTCCATGACCCCTCTTTTTTTCATCAAAGCCAGCATTACTTGAGTACTGAGATGGACCACCAATGGAAACCATCATCACTCCCTCTTTAATCATTGCCGCTGAGGCCTTCTCAATCTCAGCTGCTGGGCCTGTCTCAATTTTGACCACCACTGGGTATGGCTTAACCCTGCCCCCACCTGGTCCTTTCCAATCATAGCCACCACTGCTTCCTCCTTCCTTTCAGCCATCTTACTTTTTTCCCACAACATCATCTCTCTGATCTCCAGCTTTCCTATACCTTTTCATCCAAACTACATATCTATGAACACTCTCTACCTTACTTTCCTCTTCTGAAATTTGATGTACAATTTGCTCAACACAGATATCAGTATATACATAGTACAGTTTGGATATTTTGTTGTTTTGAGATTTCCTCCTCCAGTTTATTAATCAGTCCACTCTCTTTAAATTTGGCTTCACACAAAGTTTCAGGACATGAGCAAAATGTGAATAAGTTATTTGCCAAAGTTTAAATCTTGTAGCCTCTATTCCACTTTCCTGTGGAGTCCTCTTTGCCCTCAAAAATCTCCTGAGCACAGTCTACCATCCGCCTTTTTAACCACATTCTGGCCTTTCCAATTCCCTCTCACAAAACAGTTTGAGAGGCTCACAATTCACATGGTCATAATTGATATAGCTGTGACCCCACTCCTCTCTTACTATTTTCTGAATTATCAGCATTTTCTTAGCCTTAATCTAAAAGACTTGACCACATAACTTAGAGGAAGAAAGATTTATTTGCTGATGGTGTGGGGTTCAATCCTTGTGAGGCAGAGGACCACTGATTTCAGGGCATGGTGGCAGGTAGAGTACATGGGCTATTCTCCTCACATCATGGAGGCTGGAAGCAAGGGAGAGATAAGGAAGAGGAGGAAGCATATATTACCCCCAAAGCCATACCCCAGGAAGCAACCTTCTCCAGCCACACCCTACTGGCCTAGGCCACTACCCAGATAAATACAATTAATGGATTTATCCACTGCTTGGATTACAACCATCATGACTCAATTACATCAACTCCAAACACCAATTTATGAGTTCTTCAAGGGACCATTCTCTATTTAACTATAAAACACCTTTAGCCTATGGATACCTTTGCTTGTAAGGTGAGTTTCTTGCAAACAGCATATACAGTTAGATTACGTTCTTTAATCCACATTGCCAGTCTATGGCTTTTATTTGGGGAATTTAGACCTTTGATATTCAGTGTTCTCACTTAGAGATGATTTTTGTTTCTTGTCATTTTGAGTTATATTTTTATTTGATATAGTGTTGTTTCTTCTTTGCTTAGTTTCCTATCTGGTGTAATTCACCCCTTCTGTGGTTCTGCTATTTATTTTTCTTCTTTTTGTTTTATTTCTTTAAGTACTTTCTATAGTGCTAACTTGGTAGTCATGAAATTCTTTTTAATGCGGGAGTCATAAGTTTCTTCTTGTCTTGGAAGGTTTTTAATTCTCTGTCAATTTGTCTATATCTTTGCTGGATATAGCAGTCTTGGTAGGAAGTTTTTTCATTCAGGGTTTAGAGTATCTTGTACCATTCTCTCCTGACGGGTTGAGAAGTCCCGAATGATTCTTCTTATTTCCCCCCTGAATGTCACTCATTCTTTTGTTCTAGATGCATTTAAGATTCGTTCCTTCACCTCTATGTTAGTCATTTTAATTATTATGTGGCACTGAGAAATTCTTCTTTGATCTCGTCATGTTGGTTTTCTAAATGTCTCTTGTATGTGGATGTCCAACACTTTTCCTAAGTTTGGGCAATTCTATGATATCATTTCTCTGAAGAGATTCCTAATATCCTTGGTTTGTGCTTCTAGACCTTCTTCAATGCCTATTATCAATAAGGTAGTTTCATATTATTCCATATTTTTTGGATATTCTTCTCATGTTGTCATATTGTCTTCACTATATTGTTGACTGTGTGGTCAGATTTAAATGAACTGTCTTCCAAGAGTGAGACTCTATTTTCCATGTGGTCTAGTCTGCAAGAGATGGTTTATATTGAGGTCTTTAATTTATTCATTGGCTCCTTCATTTCTCTCAAAACTCTATTTGGTTCTTATTGAAGGCCTCAATTTGCCTATTCATATATTCTTTAAAAACTGTATGATTTCTCTGATTTCATTTCTGAAACCTTTGATCATATTGAAAATCAAAATTCTGAATTCTCCTTCTGGCATTTCCTGCCCCTCAGTATTGGTGATCTCCCTTGTTGTTGAGTTGTGGGAGTTTATTGTCTCCTCCTTTGTCTTCATTCTCATGTTTTCATAATTCTCATATGTGTATTTCTGTTGTCTTGGTATCTGCTTCCTCTTGGTGTGAGAGTCCTATATCCCTTTATAATAAGGCCTATGCTGGTGGTATATTTGCCTCAATTAATCTATCTTATATAATCAGACTTTTGAGTTTGTCCCCTGAATCTCTTTAACAATATAGAGTTTTTATTCAGTGCAGGAAAACAGGAGTCTCTAATTGGCTGCAGACTACTGTATTCTCCAGGCCCAAACTTAGAATCAGAGATTATGATGTCTGTTCAGAGCCTGCTGCCTACTGGTTGGGATTTAATGCCCCACAAACACCACTGTTGTTCTACTCATTGAGAACTTGTGAAACCCTGCAGAGCACTGATCTCTGATATCTGTTATCACTGGGCCTAAGCTCAACAGTGCCATAAATTACTATGTTCCAAGCCTGTGGCCCTGCTGGCTGAGCTTTGATGGCCCAAGGATACCACCACTGATCTGCTGTTTGTGATCACATGGAGCCCTGCCAATATCTGGCATACATGATCACCAGGAACAAACTCTGATGGCAGAGACAGTGTTGCATTCCCAGATTGTAGCCACAATTATGTGAACCACAGCTGGCCCCTAGCCTCCCTGCTTTCTGAGCCCAATATCTGGCAAGGAGAGATTGTACCAATCTGATCAATGAAGCTTGGGGGGCTCAGGTATTTAGCCCCAGGGACCCCACTGCTGCTCTGGGTAGCTGAGATCACCTGAGACCTAGTTGGTCTCAGGCCTTAGTGCTTGTGGAGCCCAAACACTGGGTAAGAGTTTATAGCCTTCCAAGCCTGTAGCAATTTTGTCTGAGTTATTTCACTTCACAAAGACTTCTGCTGGCAGTCCTGTGATGATTACCTGAGACCCTGCAAGGATGTGGCAATTTGCCAACCCTGGATCCTGCCTGCCTGAGTGCCTAGATACTGTATGCTAATTCACATTTCAGTTGTGTTTGACTATAGACTCCACCACCTCCTCCACAGGGATGATTTGCAAACTCACAGACCCCACATGTCTTTTCATTGCCATGAAAGTCCCTGTAATCTTGCAGGTTTCAGCTGGGATGGTATGTAAATACATGGTCTTGAAGAGTGCCACTTGGGTCCCTACAGGAAAGAATGGGTTCACCTGCAGCCATGGAAGTTCGCTGGGCAATTGGCTGGTTGGTCCATAGATTCACAGTGGTCTTGATGAGGTGGGTTGCAGCTACTGGGTTCTCTGCAGGAAGTTCCTGTCATTTCTTAGTTCAAGTTTAGCTGCAGCCTCAGGAGTTTGCTGGGTGGTTTGGATGGGTGGTCTGGGGCATCACAATCTTGAGGTATTAGAGCATGTATAGGAGAATTTTGATTGCTTTTGATGTTGGTTTTCTGAAATCACTGGCTCACAAAGAGTTTGCTTCCTCTTTGCTGGAGTTGGTCACTGAGCAGCACCAGGTACAAGTGCCTGCCTCTGCTCTCCACTCACCAGATGAGACATGTGGGACTTTCTTCAGTCCTTTGCTCTGTGCTGCATCCAATTCCAGGTTTCAATTGTCTTTCTTCCATTGAGTTCTGACTGCTTTTCTTCTCTTGTCAAGAAGCAGTCTTTCTTCTGGTTGAGGTCTGACTCTCAGAACAACCAAAATTCACTCTCTTCCTGTATTCCACTATGTTTAATCTCCCTATCTATGTCTTTAAATATCCTTAATGACAGTTATAATGTACTAATTTTCAATTCCACCAACAGTGTATGTGTTCCTCCTTCCCCACATCCACACCAGCATTTATTATTTGTATTGTTGATAATTGCCATTCTAACTGAGGTTAGATGTAATCTTGGTGTAGTTTTTTTTTTTTTTTTTGCGGTACCGGGAATTGAATGCGGGGGCGTTCTACCTCCGCGCTACACCCCCGGCCCTATTTTTTATGCTTTATTTTGAAACCGGGTCTCACGAAGTTGCGGAGGGCCTCACTAAGTAGAGAGAGAGAGAGAGAGAGAGAGAGAGCGAGAGAGAGCGAGAGAGCTGAGGCTGGCCGCGAACCCGGATCCTCCGGTCTCCGCCTCCCAAAGTACTGGGATTACAAGCGTGCGCCACCACGCCCGGCTTCTTAGTGTAGTTTTGATTTGCATTTCTCTGATTGCCAATGGTACTAATTTTTTTTCATATATTTGTTGGCCATTTGTATCTCTTTTTTTGAGAATTATCTATTCAGTCCAATTGCCCATGGAGTTCACTGTGTAGGTTCCTCAGAAGACTGGGAATAGATATACCACGTGACTCTATACCACTCTTGGGGATCTATCCAAGGAAATTGAAGTCAGAGTATTATAGCAATAAATGATTATCCATATTTATAACAGCACCATTCACAATGGCCAAATTATGGAACCAGCCTTGGCATCCATCAACAGATGAGTAAGTTATGAAACTGTGATATATACACACAATGGAAATTTACTCAGCTATAAAGAACAAAATTATGTCATTTGTAGGAAAGTGGATGGAAATAGAGAATATTATGCTAGCCAGTCTTGGAAAGTGAACAGTTATATGTTTTCTTTCATATGTGGAAGCTAGAAAAGTTGGATAACAAAAGGGAGCTCAGGTAAAGGAGGAGAGACTCCAATGGAGTAACAGAGGAAGTTAACAGGTTGGGGAGGGGACACATGATGATGCCAACAGTTCAAATAATGCTATGTATATATACAAAATTATCAATACCAATTTCCATAATATGTATAGGGAAGGGGAGAAAGTGAGGTGAGATTCAGGTAGAAACACACCAAACATGCACCTCATTATGATGTATGATTATAATCCCCCAATAAAAGTATAAAAAATATACTGTATTTGGTTAATGATACTTTTTTCCCTTCTAATAATCCCATTTCCTTACAGTCATCTAGTTATAATTTTTCACACATTTTCTCTCAAAATATAATACTAAGAATCCACTATAACTTCATTTATTTTGTATTCTCAATTGTTACTACTTTCTCTTTTCATCCCTCCTGTGTATTTTATTTTTGTAGTATAAAGACAAGTTCCTCTTTCTGAATCAGAGAAATGATATTTTAAGCAGTTTCTCAACATTTCCAAGAATCAATATTACTACCTTTCTTATACTATGATACACATTTCATTTTGAATGCCATCTTAGTAGAAATGGAAAGTTTGTTTTATATAGTGTCCTAGTATCAATTGATTGTTTGTATCTGTCTTAAATGCTATGTTAAAAAGAATTTCTAGCCAGATATGGTGGTGCATGCTTGTAATCCCAGTACTTAAGGGGCTGACATGTGAGGATTGCCGGTTTATGGCCAGCCTCAGGTGCTTAGTGAACCCTCCGCAACTTAATGGGACCCTGTTTCAAAACTAAAGAATAAAAAATAGGGCTTGGGGTATAGCTCTGAGTTATAATGCCCCTGGTTTCAATCCCTGGTACCCCCCCAACACAAACGCACACACACACACACACACACACACACACACACACACACAAGAATTTCTAAGGCATAGGGGACAAAGTTCCATCATGTTTTTGAACTATCTGTTATAATTGTGCCAGTAAAAATGGTTATATATTGCCAGGCATGGTGGCGCATGCTTGTAATCCCAGTACTTTGGGAGGCGGAGACCGGAGGATCCAGGTTCGCAGCCTGCCTCAGCTCTCTCTCTCTCTCTCCCTGTTTCTCTCTTCCTGTTTCTCTCTCTCTCTCTCTCTCTCTCTCTCTCCTTAGTGAGGCCCTCCACAACTTCATGAGACCCGGTTTCAAAATAAAGTATAAAAAATAGGGCCGGGGGTGCAGCGCGAAGGTAGAACGGCCCTGGGTTCAATCCCTGGTACCGCAAAAAAAAAAATGGTTATATATTTACTAGGTGTATATTAAGTGGGAAGTACTATTTCTTAACTCACATCTTCTTGACACTGTTATTTCTTCGAACTGTTCAGTATAGTAGCCAGTAACAACCTTTGGCTATTTTAGGTTAACTTTAAATTAGTTAATTATAAATGCAATTAAAAATTGTGTTACTGAGTTTTTCTTTTTTTTTTTTTTTTTGCGGTACCGGGGATTGAATGCAGGGGCAGTCTACATCCGCGCTACACCCCCGGCCGTATTTTTTATACTTTATTTTGAAACCGGGTCTCACGAAGTTGTGGAGGGCCTCACTAAGTAGAGAGAGAGAGAGAGAGAGAGAGAGAGAGAAAGAAAGAGAGAGAGGGAGAGAGCTGAGGCTGGCCGCAAACCGGGATCCTCCAGTCTCTGACTCCCAAAGTACTGGGATTACAAGCATGCACCACCACGCCCAGCCTGAGTTTTTCTAAAAACATTTCAAATGGTCAGTGCCAGCTGTGTCTAGTTGGTACCTTATTGGGCAACACAGAGATATATAGCATCTCTATCATAAAAAAAGTGTTTTAGATAGTGAAGATTTAGAAATTAATTTTTACTTTAATTTCACTGATGCTTATTTTGTTTCTTAGTTTAAGATAAAATTTTGAGTCCAAAATCTTAGGAATTATATTACATATTTTGATTTTTCTATTGAATACAGTTACCTTTATTTTTCTCTCCCCTCTCAAGTGACAGGATTTATGATAGACTTTCTTATCTTTCATAGATATTTGCTAAATATGTGAAAATTCATGAGATGTTACAGAAAAGCAAACTCTATTTCAAAATGAATATAATATAATCATTAGTTAAAAAAATGTGCCCTGCATCATCATCTACACCAGAAACTACTTTTGTGCATAAGTTTAGCTATTCAAATGACATGACTGGGAAGTTGTTCCATTAGATATGAATACCAGCCTGGACAATAGCTTCATTAAGAAGATTCAGAGTATAAAGAAGACTAATTCAACAAAGAAATTTTAAATTGCTTTATAAAATGATTCCATGAAGGAATATATGATTGGTTAATTAAGCTTATCTCCATAATTTATATAAAAATATTAAATATTTAAATTTAATATATTTCTTTTTGCTCTGATACGTATTTCACATGGTCCTTATTTTATCTTTTTTGATCAGCCATAAAGTAACATTGCATTTAAGCTCTAATATTTTTCTCTCTCTAGGCTGCTGCTACCTGATATTGTGCAAAAAATTCATTTTTAGCTTATCAAGATTCAATTTAAATAAATTGTCTTGAAGGATTTTCAGTATCACTTTTTATATCTGAGAGATTAAAAGAGAAAGAGAGAAAATCCTATACCTGCTAGCATTTGCTTTTCTAGTTAAGACTCACTTTTGATCAGCCATCTTTGATTTAATTATCTAAAGATCATAAATTTGTCAGTTTATTCCAAAATATTTCTTGAATATTTGCTATATCAATTCTCTGCCTAGAGTTATTCTATAGTCATAGATTGATTTATTTTTTAACATTTTCAAAATGTATTGCTAAAATATATATTGCATAATTCTCACCTCCTAACATGCTATTTTAGCACAACAGAGTAATTTGTGTATTGTATCATAATATTTCATAATAGGATAAATTTTCATCCTTCTTGAAGCTTTTTGTTTTTGTTTGTTCTTTTTGAAACAGGGTCTTGCTAAATTCTTGTCTCAGCCTCCAAAGTACTGGGATTACAGGCATGCACCACCACACCAACCTTCTTGAAGTTTAAATAGAACTATCAAGATTTTAATTGAATAGAATCAGGTCACAAGAGAATTTGTGTTTCCAAAATAGAGATACTTTCAAAACTGAGTTCACAAATGTTTGATGCAACAATTCTGTGCTCTCACGTGTATTGTGCTTCCTCCTAACAAAGTGAGCTGAGTAGGAAATTACTATAAAAAGGAATATATTTTCTTTGGCCCTTAAAACTCTTAAAGATTTACTTTAGTCATTATTTTGCCCAATTATCAACTTTTGTTCAATATCTGGAAATGACTCATCATATTTTTCCTTCTAAAATATGCATTCATTTTTGTTTGCTATGCACCTGATCTCCTGCTCTGCTTGTTATTATGGGAAACAATCTGTCTGAGTCTCCAGGTTGACATATAAGTCCTGCCTCTGGAAGGCATTAGGAAACACAAGAGCAAAGCAGGAGAGAAGAAAATCCAATCTTCTGCTCAGTGTCTCTGTTCCCTGTTGTAAATTCAATGATGGTCACAGCCAACCACCTTCATGGCCCCAGTGGCCATAATATGACCCTGCATTCATGTTTGAGTAACTTCTGTTGTTTTCCCAATCCTAAAGATGATAGGAGCTTCTTGTGGTTATAATGTTTGGGTTCCTTTTAAAATGTTTCTGTCACATGAAACCAATTTCCTGTGTAAAATTTCCCCATAATTAAATTCGTAGAAAAATTCTTGCTTAACTGAACCACTTGTGATACAATTTTTAAATATTTATACTGTATCCTAACATATAAAATGTAATTTGAGAATAGGAAATGATATTTTCATTTTTGCCAGCATTTCCCTAACAAACATGCATCAATGCAATCCAAATAAGGTGTTTTTGAACCATTTAAGTAATATATAAATGCACGTGCCTTTGATTCCTTTCTTTCCTTTTAACAAAATATACTCCAAATGGTCAGAAAATAGTAATAATTACATGTTTCATTTATATAATATGCTTTTAACTAAAATCATGATTGTTCTCAAATACTAATTCATATTATTTACTGGTCTTCTATACACCAACTTATTTAGGAATAAACTTACCAAGCTTACTATATTCCCAATTCTTACATTAAAACTGCTAGTAGGCAAATAGATTGAACTAGAGAATATTATGCTAAGTGAGATCTGTCAGTCTCAGAAAGTCAAGGATTGAATATTTTCTCTCATATGTATAACTAGAGAGAAAATAGGAAACAAAAGAGATTTTAGATAATTGAGAAAGAACAATGGCATAGTGGAAGGGGATGAGGGAAAGAGGTGGTGAGTGGACAAAGAAGAACTGATTAATGAAACAGTTCAAATATGCTCTGTCCATACATGGAGGTATCTCTGCCAGTCTCACTAATGCATCTGGGAAGGGGTGGGTAGTGGGGCAGGATCTGAAGAGAAACACACCAAGACCTGTTGCATATATGTTTGTGTCCCTTTCAACCTCACTATGATTATAATTACAATGCAAAAAGAATAGTATTTTAAAAAATGAAAACACTGGATAACTGTATCTATTAATAGTAGCTATTGTCAACTTTTGGCTGGCAACATAATACTAATAATACTAATAGAATAATAATACTAATAGAATTAGTGTAATTTTTCATAAAAATGTAGGATTTATTTTGAGATAATGCAATTTAAAATGATCAATATAGAAAGTGAAGGATTTGTTTAAGGATCTTAACTGCATTTCAAATGGTCTCATGTAAAAGTATTTCCATATTAATCTGGCTTGCATTGCTAGGTTACTTTATTCAGGACAAGTAGACTAAGATGAAGGAAGAGGAGTAAGTGACAAATGTTGAGGTTTACAAGTCAAAAGAATCAATCAATGTGCAACAAGTGATGCATTTGGTGTCAAATATAAACATTTTAAACATTATGCACTGGATCTTGGCTTAAAGAAATTTCTCAGGAAAGTACATATGTTGTCTTTCATAAGAAATTTATGCTTAATAGATACCATGTTAAGTAAGGTGAATAATTTTGGTCATCAGATTTTATTGTGGAATGACCTCTTTTGGCTGACCTTATAAAATTCCTGGAGCATTGACAGCAAGTGAGAGAGATTTTTTTATGATCAAATAAAGATTTTGCACATTTCTATTTGGGAAAATGACTTGAAGGCTACATTTTTTTCCCTTAAATTTTCAATGTCTGAATGGCTTTATATCAAAAGTCTAGCTGATTGTAGAGTACTCTGAAATACTGGAATGTTTAAATAGTAATATGTAAAAGTTTATTTTTAAAGGGTAAGTAAAGGTATAAGTAAGATATTTGAAGCAATATTAAGATTAAGAAAGCCAGTTTCTTTGAACATTAGCAACTGGAATATGCCATTTCTTGAAACGTACAATCCTCTACATTATGATTGGTTTAGTTCTATGAGTTCCGGTCTAAGGATACTAATGAGTTTTTTTTTCTTTTCAGACTAATGCACCTTCCTATTCAATGCTGCCTCATATCTAAGTGTTTCTAGTGTTAGATAAATTTGGGAAATATACCCCTCTCTTGAGGATTAATGAATTAGTAAAAAAGTAACATTTTTCAGCATGAAGTACTTGTCAGTAAAAAATATGTGTGGTCTTTACTAGACTTCCCAAAGGGCAGAAAAATGAGAATTCGTCTGTAAGTGATTAATAACCAAGATGTCTAAGAAAAATGGGAACTAAGAATTAGGATGCATCAAGAAAAATTGTTAAGCACGGATTTCTTCTTAATCAGAGATTGGGTTCTGCTTGATACTTCAGTTCTAAAATATAAACTCCAAGCTAGCAAGACAAAACTGTGCCTGATGAGGGAATGTCACTGGCTGTGGGTTACTGAGAGTGGGGGTGGGGGAGTCCAACACCTAAGTAGCGGGGTGCTCTTTAGCCAAGGGCAATTCTCCAGAGCAGAGGACATCTGTGAACTGTCAACAGTGAACACATATGGAAGCAGAGTGACAGGTGTTTTGACATGGTAATGGTGATCTGAGTAGCACACAAGCAGTAACTCTTCCTTCCAACTCCTCCAACACTCAGGTCCACTTAAACTCTTTTTTTTTTTGTTGCTGTTTTGTTTTGTTTTGTTTTGGGATACTGGGGATTGAGCCCAGGGGCGTTCTACCTCCGGGCTACAGCCCCAGCCCTATTTTTTTATTCTTTATTTTGAAACAGGGTCTCATTAAGTTGTGGAGGGCCTCACTAAGTAGCTGAGGCTGGCTGTGAACCCGGATCCTCTGGTCTCAGCCTCCCAAGTACTGGTATTACAAGCATGCGCCACCATGCCCGGCTAGCACTTAAACTCTTTAAAATGGGTTTTAGCAATTCTGGAATGGATCATGCTGGATTCTGTTTGTTAAAGATCCAGGAAAACTTAATAAAAGAAAGACTAGCAATGTGAATTATAGTCTCCACTTTAACTAGTACTAATCCAGCCCAGAATGTATGCCAATACCAAGTGGTATTACTCCTTCACTTGTAGAAGGGGAAAATTGAGTTAATTAACAAGTTAATTCCTTGTGACTGGCAGAGTGGCAGAGGCTCAGTATGTCCATGCCAAGGCAGATATTCAGTAGCAATGGCAGGCGAACCTACTTTATGGGAGTGTATTGGTCAGATCAACAGAATTCAAAGAATGAGTATATGAAAAAGGAATTTATTAGATCAGCTCACAATGTAGTCCTGAGCTTTGACTGCACGTGAAGAACCAGAAGAATCAGTAGCTGGTCAGGCGGTCTAAGAGCTGGAGCCTTAGGATTGAAGCAACCAGCAATTCAGTCCAGTCCAAGATGTAAGATAAGGAAGCTCTGCAGAGAAATGATGGTGAAGTTTCAATTCGAAGGCTGGAGGCCGATGATCTCAGATGAGAGCAGAAGATCAAGAAGCTCTTCAAGGAAACGGCAAAGGTGGAGGACAACGATCTCAAATGAGAGCAGACGCGTTTTCTTCAGGAAGAGTCGTGGCTCTCTCTCCACAGCTTTCTCCTTCTTTTTATCTAAGTCCTGTACCTATCAGAACCCTGCTGCCCACATTTAGGGCAGGACTTCCGGTTCAATCTGCTGTTATACAACCAAAGTCACATGATCTTAGGAGGGTCAAGTTGACAAACCAGACCAACTATCACAGGGAAATTGCATACTTTGGGGAGACAAAGCCTCCTTGTATGCATTGGCTCTTCTGTTCATGAAACTGCTATGGATAAATTGAGCAAATAGACTATGATATCCAATGATGAAGGGAAACTTTCCACTTACTCTTTAGTGACTCTAAAGCTGTACATAAAATCTTGTGTGTCTTAATATGCTATTAAAAGATCCTGACACTTGGTGCCTACTCCCGTAATTTCATGTCTGCCTCTTTTTGACATCTCCTTTCTCTCGTTTTCCAATCTTGATAATTTCAGGATCATGTTCAAACATCTCAGTCACTGACCACTGCCAATATCTTCACCTAGACTACTTTTCTCTTTCTCCACACAAAGCTGTTATCTATTTGTACTGCTTGAAACTTTGATCACTGGTATTACTCTTCCAGTCTTGAACAGCACCCCCTTCTATTCTGGTACTGTCAAATTCTGCTTCCTTCTTTTTTATTTTTCCATAGTCTTTACCAACTTCTAACTCACTGTGTAAATTAACTGTTCTATAAGTCTATTTTTATATTATTTATTATCTCATTAGAATGTTAAGTTCCATTGGCTGTGGTGCTGCCTACTTATTAACCCAGGTACTCAGAAGGCTGAGGCCAAACAATCATTAAGTTTGAGGCCAGACTTAGAAATTTAACAAGACCCTGTCTTAAAATACAATTTTAAAAGGGCTGGGGATATAGTTCAGTGGTAGAGTGCTTGCCTAGCATTCATGAGACCCTGGGTTCCACCCCCAATATTGTGAAAAATAAATAAAGAATGTAAGTTCCATTACATTGCAATAAAAGTTTGTACAGGATTTTGTCTATTTTGGTATTCTAAAATGCATAAAGGAATTCAGTTATATAATAAGTGTTCAATAATACTAATGAATGGTAAATTTTAACAGAAATCTAAATGAGATGCTGCTAATTTTATCATTTCCTGATATGGATTTTTTGTCACGGAAAGGTTAATTAACTTCCTCAGGCTGTGTAGATCCTCCACCATGGATTTAGGATTCACCATGAGTAGTATGGCTTCAGAGTCTGCCCCTGAAGAGTCACCACCATGGCAGTAGTGTGTTAACCCTGCCATGTCTCCACATTCCATAATGGGATGTTTTAGAAGCTGTTAAATATTATGCACCCCCATCTTGAAACTTGAAGTGACTGGCATTTAATTTCTCTTCTCTCCCTTTGCCCCTGATAGTTATAAAAGTTAATTTTGGACTTCTGTACTTAACTAAAAATTAACAAATCTGCAAAGAACTATGAATTTGCTTAGTATCATCTTGGTCTTTTATTCATGTACGTGTGTAGGAATCAGAGTGAAGAAAACAGAGATGTTTTGCCTTTGACCATAATTCTCTCATTCCCTTTTGTAATGGGTATATGTACTTTGAGCTATTCTATGTTCTCACTATTATTTGATTCATTGGTCTCTAATATACACCTGGGAAACCACCATAATTGCTTTCTCATAATATTTTCTGTTAAATTACACTTATACTCCAGTTGGTAAAATTAGAACACTTGCCTAAATCCTAAGCAACCTGATGTACTCAGGCAAGTGTAATTTCTTCATAGATACACAAGCAAAGAGAAGAAATGAGACTTTTCATCATAAATCTGAGATAAAGTTTTGAACTTTTCCAATTGAAGGAAAGAAGTGAGGGGCTATAACAGATGCCAATATTTTAACAACACATGAAGACAAAACCTAAAATTATTAGCACAGCTTGCGAGAAGATATGTAAAACTAAAAACAGAGCCTTTATAAAATCATTTGCTCCATGAGTTAAGGAAAACCTGATTCAGCACACCCCTGAATTATTTTAGGTCCCATGAGCAAATAAATATTTTTTCACCTAAAGTTTATAGATCATGCTATTTCAGTTTTCTTTAAAGAAATGAAGGATTTTAACTTGTAAAAGTCTCTTATATTTTAATTCTCATTTTCCCTTTCAAACATGACTATTTTACTTAGACTGTAAATCTATTTTTCTAATCATAATCTACATTTGGAGGACATCCATAAAAATAAATGCTTTTAAGAGTATATACCCGGCTGGTCGGAGGGAAGATGGCGGCAGAGTAAGGACACCGAGAGGAGCCTGTCTCTAAATTCTCTCGGGTGCTCCAAACGGAACAGCCATACAAATCCCACACGACTTCCGTGGGGGATAGAAACTAAAGACAGTAACATTTAAGAATACATAGAAGCCCACTGATTAATACCCAGACAGAAAAAGGGAGGCGAACAACCAGAGGCGGGGGAAAAATAGCCCCGTCCCGGATCGGACCAGGTCACTAGACCAGCGGGAAACCTCAGAAGACCAGGAAAAATCGCACAACCAGCAACCTGAGGCCTTTTTCACAGACATCGGAATCACCATCCACAAGATCGGACAGCCCCAGGACGAAAGGACGAAGAGGAAGACTCCCATCTACCTACATCGTAACCCACGGGTCCCCCGTGCACGCGGCGGGAGAGGTGAGTGCTAAGCTG
>PVJS01017651.1:0-28814 GCA_004027185.1 Glis glis
GGGGAGGGACACCAAGAGCTGTGTGCATGTATGTTAACACCAAACTGATACTCATTGTGAAGTGAGACTACAATGCACCAATAAAAAAAAAAAAAAACAAAAAAAAAACAAAAAAAACAAAATACATTCACAAGAGACTGCAGTTTTTCACTTTTATTCAACCTTTCAGTATGCAGTAATTTTATGTGACAATAAAGTAGATATTGTTTAATTCTAACATGTTTCTTGACCATTCTGATGGTAAGTTGCTGGCTTTGAATAGAAGTTGAGCAAAGAAGCAGAAATAGTGGGTCATTACAATTTAAATACTGCCAGGTATTTTGTAATTACCATCACAAGCACAGTAGGATTAGCATGGTAGAGCCCAGTGTGGTGCAGGAGCTACTTTGTAGAGGGAAAGCCTGGGAGAGGAACTCAAAATCATACCATGAGAGCCAGAGAAAAGGCTGGATTGTAAGAATAGGTGGGTAGATGGGCCCAGAGCCCATCAAGGGCAATTCAAAACTATTATCAATCAGAAAGCAAGATCCCTTCATGGGGAAGATAATTAGATA
Source organism: Glis glis (assembly GCA_004027185.1). Lineage (NCBI taxonomy): Eukaryota > Metazoa > Chordata > Mammalia > Rodentia > Gliridae > Glis > Glis glis. Next base: position 555 of record PVJS01017651.1, read on the forward strand.
CTATTGATCTGAGGATGTGCCAATCTATAAATAGAACAATTCTCTTCCCAAACCATCCATACTACCGTGTTATATTTATTGTGTTGTTTCTATTTTCTGATATTTTATTTTGTGTGTGTGTGTGTGTGTGTGTTTGTGTGTGTGTGTGTGTGTGTGTTACCGGGGATTGAACCTAGGGGCATTCTACCTCCAGGGTATACTCCCAGCCCTTTTTTATATTTTATTTTAAAAGAGGAGCTCCCTAGGTTGCTGACTGAGGGTCTCACTAAGTTGCTGAGACTGTCTTCAAATTTGTGATCCTCTTGTCTCAGCCTCCTAAATACTGGGATTACAGGAATGCACCACCATGTCTGGATTATTTCCTGGTATTTTAAAGGCACTATTTAGTCTCTGATAATTTTTTTCTAAAGTATAGAACTCATATTTCTACATTTAGATGATAAAGTTTTGGCATAATTCATATATCTTTCTTATTATAAAAAGTTAATGTTATAGCATCTAGAACCATCTAACATATTTACTAAACACTATATCATGAGGATTTTCAGGCATTTCCTAATTTATTCTTCACAATAATCCTTGCAGGAAGTTATCCTTGAGGGAAGAAAGTTATTTCCTCAAGGTCACACAAACTTCATGAGTAGAAAAATTGATTCAAATCAAGTCTATTAGAACTTTATGCAAGTAGTTTAAGTACCAAGATATTACCACTCTGCTAAGCCTCATGCCTTAGAAATTAATATCCTGAGGTAATTTTAGGTTGTTCCTTTATTTGTGAGGACTTGAAATACTGACCAGGGGATAACAAAGAATAGAGTCTCAAGAAAATAAGCAATCCAATTTCAATAAAATATACATACCATGTATTCATGAATAATAATTTTTCTTACAATATGCTAAGCACAAATGAATATTCAATATTTGTTATTTTTATCTGTAAGACAATGGTTAGGATTTCTGGACCAAGATGGCAATCGGATGGTTCAAATTTACTGTCCTTCATTCTTCAAATCACATTGAAATGCAATGAAAATGGCAATAAAATCACAGCAGTGTTGAAAACCAGAAAAGAGGGCTATCTATAGAAAAGAATATTTAAAGGTTCTTTGGTGTGTTTTATAGTAGATATTGAAGCCAAATTCTTCCTTCACTGCTTCCCTTTCCTCGTTGTCCCAACTGGGATGGCAAAATATACCAGATATTAGAGGATGGATATCTCCTCTTATTGGGTTCTTGTCCAGTGGATTACAATGAATGAATTCCAAGGACTAATGAAGAGTATAGAAATATGAAAGTTTAAGTCAAGGAAAGAAAGAAGACAAAAACAGCTCCCTCCACACAGAGGGGAGGGGGCCCTGAAAGAGAGTAACCACAGATGCTCTTGGGAGGTGAGCTTTTAAACTTTATTGAGTTTTCTCATTTGCTCTTTTATGATTGGTTAGAACTGGGTCTTGGGGACCAATGTCTTTTGCCCAATTTCAATCCTTAATTTGAATTGTTAACTTGTAGGCTGGTGGGCCCTGATGTCCTGGTGCCCTTCCCCTATCCTTGTTTACACAGGTTGTCCTCAGAGTGTAGCCCACAGAAGGTGATATAGATGATTTCTTTCAACCCTTTCTATTCCCAGCTCCTCTACCCTGCCTCAATATTACAGGAGTGACACTGAAAACAGATGAATGGGAAACCAGATTTCCAACCCTTGTATAGAATCAGGCTAATGCAGAAGAGAATGTCAGAGGTTAACCCTAAGAAAACAGGCAAAAAATAATCCACCCTCAGAGTAGCAAGAGCTGGAAGTAGGAATAGGCCTTTGTGCAAATTACTAGATAATTAATTGAAAGATATTCAGACATGGGCCAACACAAGCTTGGGTACACAGCAAAACTGCTGAGGTGCTTACTGCAGGAAAAGTTTTGTAAATACTTCTTTGTATTAACTGTTGGGTGCAGCCTATTTTCAAGAGATTTTAGGATGTGCTTTAGATGGGGAAGGGATGAATAATACAGTGTGAGATGCTTGAAACACACTAAAGGACAGAGGGAACAAGCTAGCAAAGTAGACTAAAAGTCCCTGCCTCCAGGTAAGAAGCTCTTTTAATAAAATGTATTAGTCAGCATTCTCATCACTATATCCCATACTACTGACCCCACATCTTAAAGGAAGGAAGATTTATTTGCTCCTGGTTTAGGGTTCAATGTATGTGAGGCCAAGGACCAGACCATGCATATCTCATGGCATGGTGGCCGGAAGTAGAGATAGGGAGAGCTCAAGGCTTTGCTCTTCATATGGAAGCCAAAAGCAAGAGCGTGATTAGGGGGAGGAGGAACCATATATAATCCCCAAGGCCAGACTCCCAGGGACCCACCTTCTTCAGCCACAACCTACTGGCCTGAGCCACCACCCAGATAAATCTATTACAATGCATTTATTCACTGCTGGGATTACAAACCCCATGACTCAGTTACACCAACTCCAAACACCAATTTATGAGCTCTTCAGAGACCATTCTATATGAAACTGTAACATTCTGCCCCTGGCCCCTGAAGAGCTTATGCTCATTTCAGAATGAAAAATGCATTTAGTTCACTCCAAGAGTTCTCAAAGTCTTAACAGTTCCAGCCTCTCTCAAAAGTCCCAAAGTTCAAAGTCTCCTCTGAGACTCAAGGTGAACTCTTGTGAGCCCCTGTAAAAGACAATGGAAATCATAATAAAAAGCAAGTTACATACATCTAATGTACAATGGCAAAGTGTAAATATTTGCATTCCAAAGGGGAGGAATAGGACCATAGAAAGAAGGAATGGGACCAAAACAGTAGCAAAATCCAGCAGGGCAAGAATTTAATCTTGCAGCTCCACTTCTGGTGTCTAGGGCACATGGCAGTGAGAAGCAATCTCCAAGGGGCCTTGGCAGCCTCACCCCTATGGCTGCCTGATTGCAATGCAGGGCATACTGGCTCTTCCAGCCTGGCGCCATGGCTTGCAGCTTGCAGCCTTTCCTCATGGTCATTTCATGTTTCTGGCTTTTCTAACTCTCAGGGATTTTACTTACAACCTTGGCTTCACCCTCACAGTTTCACAAAGTGCCCAATTTGGGCCTCCTTGCAGAGATTCCAACCCTGCCACATGTTGCCTGGCTTCTCAGGCCTTCCTCTAAAATCTGGAGAGAATCCTCCATGACCCCTTTTTTCAGCTAAGCTGGCATTACATGAGTGCCAAGATTAGCCACCATTGGAAAGGTGGTCATGACCTCTTTAATCACAGTCGCTGGACCCTTTTCAATCATAGCCACTGGGCCCACATCCATCTGGGCAACCACTGGCCCCAACTCCATCATGACCCCTACTTCTTCCTTCCTTTCAGCCATCTTACTTTCTTCCACAACATCATCTCTCTGAGCCCTAGCTTTACAAATGCCTTTCTGGCCAAACTAAAAATCTATAAAATCTCTCTGCTTTACTTTCTGTTCCCAAAATTTGGGGTACAATTTGCTGAATGCAGACAACAATATCCATAATGCAGTTTAGATATTTCCTGTTTTGAGATTTTCCGCACCAGTTTAATCAGCACATCATCTTTAAATTTGGACTGACACAAAGTTTCAGGACACAGGAAAAATGCAGATAAGTTCTTTGCCAAAGCTTAAAACATGTGGCCTCAACTCCATAGGATAAGGCAAGTAGAGAAGGATTCCATTGTATCTGGATTATGCCAACTTATTTATTCTAGGGAAAAGAAAACCTAAAAACAACTACTACTAAAATCTGTGTATCCACAGAACCATGCAGTCAAACCCACATTCAGAAGATGCTTGCAGGAAGAATAGATCCTTATAGCTAGTGAATAATTCCATCTTGTTATCCATGCCAAGTTTTACATCTATCTATCTATCTATCATCTATCATCTATCTACCTATCTATCATCATCATCTATCCATCTATCCAATCTCTGTAAGTACTGATACTAACTGATAAAAAAAGTCTATCTTAGTAAGTATTCATATATATATATATATATATATATATATATATTAATACTGAGGATCACCAGGCATCTATGAGAAAACAGTATAATGAAAGAAAAGTACCTCAGAAAAACAAGCTCAATAACTGAATGTAGAAATTGAACTAATATAAGAAAAAAGGAGAAAGCTATAAAAATTGCTATGTAAGGGGAAATATTTCTCTAAAATAGAAGCAGAGAATTAAATAGAATTTTCAGTACTAAAATATGTTTAATAAAATTAAAAATAGTAAATAAATAACAGAATGGCAAGAGAAAACATGACTGAGGACTCAATAATTGAGAACATAAATTTTCCTTTGATCTTGGTCAAAGAATTAAAATGAAAGAAATCATAAGAAAATAATTAAGAGAAAAAGATCATTAGTACTATCCAGTATTTTCTGGTCAATAAGAAATAAAAAAATTATATAAATGAGTAGTAATAATCTATAAAATATATGAATGACACAAGAATCAAATTTTCAACTCAATGAGCTCAGAGAGAACTAAGAAAGGATACATTTGAAAAATAAATGAACAAATAGACACATTTTAGTGAAAAATATAAATAATAATATTTTTAATTCAGCAAATTTCCAGAGAGCAAAGATAAGATTTCTACTGAAGAATAAAAATTGGATTGAAGATGGAGTTCTTTTTACAACATAGTAGTATACAATGAATGACTATAAAAGATTGAAAGAAAATAAATTAAATCTATAAATTCATACCCATTTAAGCATCATTCAGATACAAGTATACAATCAAGGCATTTTAAACCTAAAAACCTTGGAAAGAATTCTACTTATGTAGAGTTTTTTAAATCAATACATAGATGTATTCTAACAAGTGAAAATATCAATGCAATAGAAAAGAAACATTGATGAACAAGATACCATAAAAATGTATATTGCTGTTAAAATAATTATGTATAAGCAAGGCATGGTGGCACATGCCTGTAATCTCAGTATTTTGGAGGCTAAGACAGGAGAATGGCAGGTTCCAGATCAGCCTCAGAAATTTAATGAGACCATGTTTCAAAAATAAAAGTTAAAAAGAGCTGAAGATGTAGCTCAGGGGTAGAATGTCTTTGAGTTCAATACCCAGTTACCACAAAAAATTATTGAAAATGTAATGACAATATTAATACAAATATTAAGCAAGCCAATCTCAGAAAGGCAAGGGCTGATTTTCTCTCTCATATGTGTAAACTAAAGAGAAAATAGTAAACAAAAGGGACATTACATAATTGAGGAGAGAGACCAGTATAATAGTGGAAATGGATGGGGGGAGGGCAATAGGGGAGGAGAAAAGGAAGAAATAGTTCAAATCATGCTATGCTCATGTGTTTTGTACTGGGAAGGGTGGGTAGTAGGGTGGGATCTAAAGGGAAACACACTAAGACCTGTGTGCATGTTTACTTTTATGACTTTAAACCTCACTATGATGTATAATATTGATATACCAATATAAGTATATAAGAAAGAAAGTCTCCCCAAATCAAAGAAGCACATGCAAGTAATCACAATAGCAGTAGTTTTTATGAATCATAATTATAGACTTTCTTGTAAATAAAGTAGACTTTAGTAAAAAATGTATAGACTTGGAATCCTTTATCTGGAAAAAGGCAAGTTGGTTGTGATAGGGCCATGATGTGGTTCTATTATTATTATTATTATTATTATCATTGCTGGAGATTGAATCCAGGGGCATTCTACTTCTGAGCTATACCCCCAGTCATACCTTATTTTTATTTTGAAACAGGGTGTCACTAAGTTGTGGAAGGCCTCACTAAGTTGCTGAGCCTGGCCATGAACCTGTGATCTTCCTGTCTCAGCCTCCCAAGTACTGGGATTACAGATGTGTACCACCATGCGGGGTTAAATTTTAAATCATTATATATAATCAGACAGAAGAAATAGTGTAATAAAAACCCAAAGATAACATCTCCAACAAAACTAGATCCAAGTATCACATAAATGTTCATAGTAACTGGTGGATCTGAGCTATTAATATGATTTTGTTCAAATCTAGAGGATACAGAGGCAGAGTTATGATGAACCTGGTAATCAGGTGTCATTGACCAGCATCTGCTTCCCAAATGACAGAACTTCATTCATGAACTGAAGTTTATTTAAATTGGTGTTAGAAATAAATGTCCATGGCATCATAAGAAAAGACACATGTTCAAAAGTGGCTCACAAAGTGATTTTACTTTTTGCAAAAAGGGATCCTGCCACCTGTAAAGTCAGGTGTGCATGAATGCTAAACCTGAAGCCCGCTGGGTCTTTTATTCCTAACATGAATCTTCTGCACTATACTCCTGTTGGTGGGAGCTTAACTTCACAATCTTGATACGATTGGCTGGAGAAGGTGCGGGGGAGGGTTAGCACTTGCAATTTCCAAGAAATGCTAACTTTAAAAAAGAATGAGAGCACATACAAGGTTACAAAATGATGGTTTTACAAAATGAAGCTTAAGTAAAGTTGTACCTTTGATAAAAAAGATCTAATTATATTCTCACAATTCCCCCTCTTTTTTAATACATTACTACTCTTTTCTTCAAATTCTGTTAGCATATGGTAATTTTTGCTCTTGAAGATGTCTAACGAGAAGGGATTATAAGAATCATCAACTTCAGCCTTCTCAGCTGATTCAGATCTAGAGCTAAATGATTTTCCTAGGTCATCCTACTGGTGGCATCTAGCTGTTTAGCTATCCCTTGATGGCATCTTGGGTATAGTTGACAAATCTCTGTTGATTGTAATATAATAATTAAACCACTCTACATTTTAAAAAACAAACAACACAGCATATAATTTAGCATTTCGACTACTATCACCCTGGTCATTGGTACTAATAATTTGCTTATTATAAGGGTTATCCATGACTATCTGTCTTTTGTTTTTACATATTTGGCAGAGCCATCTATAAATCAAACATCTTCTTTTTGGTTATACTTTCCTGCTGGGTATTCAAGACGAAATAGATAGCCCTGTGTTGAGCAAACATAAATTTTTATAAAATTATTTTGCTGTTAAGGCCAGTCAGGGCTCCTCAGGGTTACTATGTGGGACTTTATGAGGCTTTCCTCTACCAATTGTGCCATCTGCCAGGACAAGTCATGGTCTTGCTGACCATTTGGCTTCTCTTGAAGCATAGGTGATATTTCCCTGTCTGATGACTCTCCTTACATAGAATATATGTTGGTGGCTCCTAGTCTCTGTGTCCTTCATGGTCCCCCTATTTGGGAGGTCAGATGTCTAACTAGAGTTGCAGGGCCTTTAGAGAATTCCCATCACCTGGGTCCTATTTGACCTTGGAGGGTGAGGGCCAAAATATTGGCTGTTCTTTATTTCCTCATTGTTCTCTAAGACTCAGCTGTTACACATCCAGAAGGTAAGTTTCACCAATCCTTTTAAGCTGTCTTGCAGGTGACAGCTATCATCTTAAAATGTTATTTGCGTGTTGTACTTCTGTTGAACATTAACAGACAACAATAACACAGCTTTATAAGAAAAACACAAAACAGAATTATCAGGAACAAAACAAATTCCATTTGTATCTTCACATTAAGAAGATATTTAGGAAACACAGATATATTTAACTTGCAGAGAAGTAAACATATAGGTTAACTTACTATTGGAGTGAAATTTAAAATTCATGGCTTAGTAAGATAACTATAACTACAAGTCTATGTAGGTTAATAGCATTGACAAAAATCAAAGATTAGCTCTGGACCTTTCATAAACTTAGAGAACAGTATTAATAATCACCAATAGGCTTATTATCTGATGAACAATTATATCTTCCCTGTACAATAATACAATAAAACCTTCAGTCAAAGGTTTAGAAACCATACACACTGAATAAGAGATCATTTATTCATTACTTTGCATGTGTATGAAACCTATATATCTTTAACTATATAAACTTTTGTGAAATATTTAGAAAAACCTCAGATACACATCATATTTATCCTTCAGATGAATACACATCTTTAGACACAGATACATAGGGTGTCCAATATACTATAAAAAGCTAAAATAATAAAATAATATCTTTGTTAGGTAGTAGCTAGAAATTAGTAGATGAGGTCAGTTGGAACAGACCAGAAGCTTACCTGCAGAGTTTTGCTCAGTTTGATACCTCCCCTGTGGGAAAGAGCGTGAAGAAATAGCACAGCGTCACTAAAATACAACATGAAAATGGAAGTCAATCACCCAAATGTAATATGTATAAAGAAGGTGTCCAGAGGGACTATAAGACCCAGCCCTCGGAACACTCTGTGCTGTGTCCCTTTCCTGGAAACAGGCCGCTGCAGAGCCCATCTCTGGAGCAGAACCCCATTGCCCCAGGCCGCCTTCCCATTATAGATGCTTTTTCCCCTGGAGTGTGCCTCTCTACCTTCTTTTCATGGCCTTTCTCACATGGTACTTTCACTTCTCTAAATAAATCTCCCATGTTCCCCATTTGTGCTTTCTGTTTGGATGCTTTTTAAGCAGATGAACAACAACTGAGGTAATAAATAATAATTTTAAAATAAATAATTTTATGAGTCCCTATTCCATAATATCTTGAGTCATAAAGTGGTCATTTAACAGGCTGTAAAACATAGACACTCAAACCCTGATTCTGCTAAGATGCAGTTTGCTAGGTAACCAAAGGCCTAACAATGACAGAAAACACAAGAGATTATCTTGATAAAACATAAAACCTAAGGCCGGGCATGGTGGCGCACGCTTGTAATCCCAGTACTTTGGGAGGTGGAAACCAGAGGATCCGGGTTCGCGGCCAGCCTCAGCTCTCTCTCTCTCCCTGTCTCTCTCTCTCTCTCTCTCTCTACCTAGTGAGGCCTCCGCAACTTTGTGAGACCCGGTTTCAAAATAAAGTACAAAAAAAAGGTCTGGGGGTGTAGCGCGGAGGTAGAACGCCCCTGGGTTCAATCCCCGGTACCGCAAAAAAAAAAAAAAAAAAACGAAACATAAAACATTTCCTCTTAAACTAATTCTTCATAAAGAACCAAGAGCAGAAAACTTTATTATTTTAAATATAAAGAACATAGTAAATTATCTTAACAAAATGCTAACCTTTTGTTCTCTAGGTTAGTTTTTGTAAATTTTCACCAAGAGAAGATTAACGTTTTAAGAAAACATTATTGCTCTAAAATAGAATCAATGAGTTAAATGTGAATTTTTTATAAAAATAAATTTTAAATAGTAAGTTTTATCCTTCATAAACCATTTGTAACTCCCTTAAACCATCCTTATATCAATAAATATCTCCTTTTATTTATTGTTTCCTTATATTTAAAATAATTCTTTATAAACTTTTTAATTTAGACAATATACTCCTTTTCAGTAAGATGAAATACTTTATGCTCTTTATAGTTGCTTCATCAGAACACAGCTTAACCAAAACTGGCAGGAAAGGTAGTCACACCCCTTTTCACTGCTGCTGGCTCCATTGCCATCTTGACCATGGCTCAGCCCAGGGCCACAGGGAAGGAATCTGACTTCCTTCCTGACTTTAAAATCACCACATGTTGAAAATTCTAACATGGCAGGCTCAGCACAGTCCACTAAACTGTGGAAACCCAGAAGTGATTGCCCCAAACCAGCAGGAAAGGTAGCCATGGCCTTTTCATTGGCACTGGGCTGGGCCTGCTTCCATGGTTATAAACTGCCCAGGTCTCATTTCTTTGTTATGTAAAAGTCTTTAACTGCCCAAATTGCAATCCTTTTTTATTTATAATCAAAGCATTACAGCTTCCTTTAGCAGACAATATAATCCTAATTGGTTTGCCTGGCAGAAATAATTTTTAATCCCATCTTTTACTTTACCAAACTTAGATAAACTTGTTAAAGATTTATAAGTCACATGAACTAAAACGTATTTGGATCTATTTTGTTGTTTTTAATTTTGAGTGCTCATTTATATAATTGATATATCTAATCCTCACCTAGTCCAAACTAAAGACAGTCAGTCCTAATATGGGTTTCTGGGTCCAGATGAATCAGCAACATTTAAACATCCTTTGTTTTTTTTTTTTTTTTGCCCTAAGTCTGCAGATTATCTCCCCAATATTGTAATATTAGGCCTAAGGGACTATCAGAAGAAATTTTGTCTTTATTCTTATTTTTCTTTACTTTTCTTGTCTGTTACCAGTAGAGACTCAACTTCCCTTCTGCCTGGAGGTTTCTTGTACCCTACCCATTTTGGTTCCCTGGTTGTGTGTGTTCCCATGGGAGACTTAATTTCCTTTTTACCTGGGGAGTGTCTCAAACTCTGACCCTGTTCCCTTTCCCCTTTGGTCAGGCCCCCTGTGGGAAAACAGGAACCTTGAAAGTCCACTCTCAATAAGCATCTTTCTTCAGTGGCCTCAGATACTTACACACAACCTCCAAGAAATCCCGACCACCAGGGAAATACTCGGTCACCTTCTGTCATGTTTATTTTACCTTGATCTGTGTACAGTTACCTAGTCACCATGGTATACCTTTCCCCATGTTGCCAATCGACTTTCTGTGCTGGTATTGGAAAATTGCTCTGATATTAATTTCTAGTAAAATGTAAAAGGTAGTCATTCAGGCAGGGAGAAGCTGTAGCTCTTTTTGTTACATTCCAAGAGCTCCTCCTCCCTTCTCTTCTGTCCCTTTGTTCTAAATGATTAACCCATAGTAAGAATGTAAAGACAATAAAAACCTCTAACCTTAGAAGCACGTAGATACTTAGGAACACCATAGAGGCAGTTAAGGCTTTAGCCCTAAGATCACAGTACACAGCCACACTGGCTGTAATCAGTGCCTCTGTTTCCCTCCTATTCTTTGTGAATCAGCCTCAGTATGAAAAAAGCAAACTCCATGTGTTACATCAAAGCGCCTGTAGTTGATAGACAACCAATACAGGCCAATGCAATAGGGGTAAAAACAAGGTAGATTAGTGACCTCTGCACTTAGTAAATACCCTTAGTAGACTAGAAGGTACCACCTGCCTACAGAATAGGTTATGCCTAAGAAATAAGTTACTAGTCTGTTGCCTTAGTAATGCTGAAGAAACCATACCAATGTGAGAATTGTATTTAAGGGGCCAGGGTCAGAGGGAGGGAGAGAGTGCCACTTTTGGGCTCTCCAGCATGTCTTCCAGGCACACTGCTTTTCCTCTTCTCCTTTTCTATTTCCTACTGACTTTGTAATAAAATTTTGTTAAAGCTGCAACCGAGCTGCTTGTTAGTTTTAATTCCTCTCTTCAGACAATCTGATCTGAATTGAAGGAAAGCGCTCACAACACCTCTCCCACCATAACATTTTGACTGCTGACAACTTGGCAGCAGGACACATCCCCCTGAAGAGTTTCCCATGACAATTTGATACCCATGCAAGCCACCGAATTGTTAGGAATACATTTTCATGGCATCATAATAAGACACATGTTCAAAGTGTCTGGGCAAGGTGATTTTACTTTTTGCAAAAAGGGATCCTATCACCAATAAAGTCAGTTGTGCAAGAACTCTGAACCAGAAGCCCACTGGGTCTTTATTCTTAACACAAGGCTTCTGTCCTCCTATACTCCTATTGGTGGGAGCACAGCTTCACAATCTTCACACCATTGGCTAGAGGGAATGCTGGGGGAGGGGTCTGCACTTGCAATTTCCAAGAAATGCTAACTTTGCAAGAGAATGTGAGCACAAAAATTGGCGATTTTACAAAATGGAGCTTTAGGTCAAGCTGCTCCTTTGATAGAAAAGATCTAATTATGTTCTCACACTGGCAAGGTACTTTGCAGCCTTACAATCGTGGATGAGTACAGAGGACCACAAGAAGATTGGAAATGCTCAGGGAGTTTTGATCTAAAATCTCTAACTTATGACCAGCCCAAGTTCTCTTCCTACAACTCTCACAATGAAATGATGTAGAATAGAAATTGAGCATGGCTTAGAATCTAAGGCAAAGGAAAGAAAAAATTCATTGACAGTCAGGGAAAGAAGGGAAGCAGGTGGTTCTCAGTATTGAGAAGCCACTTAAAACACTCCTTGGTAAAAACAAAAGAGAAAGCCTTCCAGCAGTAAAACTTGCTAAGTTATAATTTGCTCATCCAAACCACTTACACAGATACCTTTTGCCAAAAGTCCAAAAAAAATAATTCTCTTTAATTAACATAAACACTAGGAAAGGATTGCAGTTAAATGTCATGTAAAAGTATTAGTAGAACTAGTGAAATAACTTGATATAATGAATGAAGACATGCTAGAAATACAAGCCAACAAAAGAGAAGAGAATTATTGAAAATGTGGATTGAAATATGAAAACACATGAGTTCATAATTAAATGTATTTAAATAAAACAATTTATATGTCACTTTGGAAGATGCCATAAAAAATTCACATTCAGAACACTGGAAAAGAAAAATAATCACACATTTATCCTGCATACTATACAATATTGTAAGGTAGACAAATATTTGATGAGACAATTATATATATAGTAAGATTTCAACTAGTAACTGAAGAAGGAAAAATAAAAGCAAAATAAGCAAAATATTTTTATTTTGAAAATCCTAATGATATTGAACTTAAACAGTAATCACTGAGGGATGCTGAGCTCAAGTGAAAAAGCTGAATTGTTACTTTATACTATGAAATAATTATAGCTGAATCTGCCAATCAACAGTTTCTTCAGCAAAAGGAAAAAAATAAATTTCAAAGGAAAAAGAGGAATGTGACTGTGTATCTACATCTTAAAAGTCTTAAGAAATATAAATGCAATAGGCAGCTTTTGTTTGACTCATGCTTTGAACAAAGCAACTTTTAAAAACATTTATGAAGCCAGGTGTGGTGGCGCATACCTGTAATCCCAATACTTGAGAAGCTGAGACAGGAGGATCACAGGTTTGAGGACAACCTCAACAACATAGCAAGACTCTCAGCAACCTAGTGAAACCCTGTTTCAAAAGGGCTGGAGGTGTAGCTCAGAGTTAGAATTCCCTGGAATCAATCCCTAGTACAAAAATATCAGACACTCAGAGAGGTTATAATTTATATAGTTAGCTATTCCTCTGGTCATTTAAATTAATTAATTAATTAGCCAATGATTAATATCCATTTGTATTACCATATAATAAAAAGATAAATTATTTGGATATTCTAGATATTGCTCTTATCTTCATAACCTCATGGAGTTCACCTTTTTTATGTCTAAAATGGGAGTATGAGCCAGGCACGGTGGTGCACACCTGTAATACTAGTACTTGGGAAGTTGAGACAGAAGGATCACAGTTTCTAGGCCAGTGTGTGGTAACTCAGTGACACCCTGTTTCAAAATAAAAAGGGCTATGGTTGTAGCTCAATGGTAAATTGCCCCTGTGTTCCATATACACACATACACAAACAAATAAAAATAAAATGAAAAAATGGAGCAGGTTAGCTGTAAGTCATGTTTTCCAAACTTTGTTTTTTTTATGGCTCCCAGCTGTAGAAAATTTTAGTTCTAGATACACAAAGACACATAAACATACTCACATAATGCATATAATAACATTATATAAATGAATTAAACATTTCATAAATACTACTTACCCTTAACACATGCAAAATATTTTATTTTCCTGTATTTCTAATTCTACTTTCTTTATAAAAGATGATTTTTATGCTACTATAAATTGTTTTTCCTTGCATTAGTGAATTAAAATCTGAGATTGAAGATTGCTAGCTATCACATTTTCCCTAACTCTTAAAATGTATAAATATTCAGGTGTGTTAAAATTTATGTATTTTTCAATCAGAAAAGTTTGGAAATATTTAATGGTAGTAGAATAGTTATTTGTCTAAATAATAAAATAAAGCTAAATAAAAACTAGGCTTGCTGCAAGAGATTTTAATACATCAAAGAAATATAGAAAGGAATTATAATAGAGGCAAAAAGAACTAGATTGAAAAATGAGAGAAAAATAGAACTGATAAAATTGAATTGTTTATTTAGAAAATATTAAGATAATTAATTCACTATTAGGCCAATAAACCCATGAAGAGTGCACCAAATAAAACATTTAGAAATAAAAAGTAAACATGGCAATCAATATGAATCTATATTGCAATTACTTTGAAAAACAGTACAGCTTTATAATAACTAAAATGAATGATTCTTAGAGAAGTGTAAACTATCAGGCTGAAACAAGACATCTACAAAGAAGTAGAATAAGTTTATTCAAAAAAACAAATGGAAAATGGTCAACTACTAAAAATGCTAATATAAGAATTTATAACTAAATGAGAAATTGTCTTAACCTTCCTAAGAATAACTGTTTGTTCCACAAATATGATCCCAAATAGAGGGAAAATGAGATGATTTGAAGGATAGTACTGATCCTAAAGCCTGATGATCACAGCAATATAAGCAAAATTATAGTCCAGTGGTCTGTAGAAATGAAAAGTGCAATATCCTTAAATAAGGTAGGAGTAAATAGTATTCATAACTACTTTAATGAAGATTTTACTTTAGGAATAAACAACTGGCATAATAATAGAGACATTTTAAATGTAATATATATCAGTATGACTAGTCGAGATAAACATGTTAGCAATTCTACTTAACAACTCATTTAAATAATTGAACTTATTATCAGAGACACAAAAGAATAAAAATATGTATATAATATATACAGTCATAACTCTCACTTCCCAGTGCTCAACACTGTAGATAAATGTGTACCACATCCTTCTAGGTCTTTCTGTATAAAGGGTATAATATAGAATAATTTACATATCATATCATTATGCCATTATCTTTTATTTTCCCCACCAGGTTCCCTCTACGTTGAACCCTGCTCTGTAACACTAGGATATCCACTGGAGGGAAGAGAGTGAGGTGAATGTATTTATTCCTCTGATTTCTTCCCTGTGTGGGCTTGCCTGTGTCCCTCAAGAGCTGGTCACTGTCCTCTCAAGGTGACCTTCTGCCTAATGGGTTCAGATTGCTGCTAATGAATTACACCAATTAACACTTGAAAATAGAAATCATTTATTAACTTACAGTTTCTGAGTCAAAAATCCAGGATTGGTTTAGTTGGTTGTCTTTGGCTCAGGGTTTCTCATAAGGTTGTGGTCAAGCTATTGCCAGGGATCCAAGACTCATGGGGGCTGAAAATATCTTCCAAATTCCCTCTTGCCATTGGCAGGCTTCAGCTCCTTGTAGGCTGTTGGATTGAGGACCTCAGTTCCCCACCAAGAGGCCATGTGATTTCTCCATGGGGCGGCTCATGACTTGAACTTAAATGTAGTATATAATGTGTGATTAAATAACATGCAACATAATTATATAGCAATAATACAATTATATTATAATATAGATAATATAATATATAGCTGGACTTGGTGGTACACTGCTGTAATCCCAGTACTTGGGAGGCTGAGACAGGGGGATCAAAGATTTCAGGATAGCCTTAGCAATGCAGTGAGACTCTCAGCAACCTAGCAAGCTCCTGTTTCAAAACAAAAAATAAAAAGGCCTGGGGGTATAGCTTGGAGCTAGAATGTTCCTCAGTTCAATCCCCAGTATACATATATATGCTCTAAATTATAAATCCCAACCTATTTTAATGCACTTGTGTCAATTTCATTGAATTACTAACAGAATTGAAAACTTTGGAAATTATAGGTTAACCAACCAGTTTATAAATTGTGAACTTTGTACATGCCAATTTATGTTCATTTCATTTTGTCCAATAGCATGATGAAGTTCAATTTCATAGATTTTCAGGTATTTATTTTACCAATCTCTGCTATTAGACCTTTAATTTGTTTCTGTATTTTAGTCAGTTTTGTGGTAAATATGGGAATGATATGGCTTGGGTAAGAGGGTACATGCATATTTAAAATTTATGGCACAGAGAGTCAAATTGTTTTGGAGAAAGGCTTTCCTAAAATATAATTCCATGATTGTTTTCAGATATCTTTGATGGTTTTATATATTATCTTTCTTAAATATTTACCAATTTGATGTTTAAAACATTTTCCTAATGTTTGAACTTGCATATTTTATTATGAAGCTGAACAATTTTTCATACAGGCTATTTGTACATTTTTTATGTTACTAAATTGCCTATAGTTACTTATTTTTCTTATTGATTTATGAAAGCCCTTTAATGACTGAAGATATCTGTCACATCTTTCAATAACACTTCACTCTAGGTTTTATTTTATCTTTCTTCTTGATTTTATGAATGTCTCTGAAATTTTTGAAGTTCAAATTCGTTACTCTGTCATGTATAGCTTATATATTTATATTTCAAACTTAATAATTTTTGTTCTCCCCAAATATTTACCTACACTTTCTTCTAGTATGTTTTTAATTGAATACAAGGAGCTTGAACCTTTGAGTTTCTTCTTTATTCAGGTAAAATCTCCACCACCTTAGTTGTTGCTAATGCCAGAAATTTGTGAGTTTTTCTAAACTTTCTCTTTTATAAATACCACTTTCCTACATCTGATCAGGCTCATATGTGCTCAAATATTCAGTCCTCTTTTCCTTTATCCAACTGAGTAGTGATGATGTCAATGCACTTCACATGATCTTTTTACATTGACAACATGTGAAGTGATGAAAAGATCATGAGAAGTGATTTCTTGACAGGCGTGGACTTTTAGTGTATGTGTTAAGCAAATCTTCACTGTGCTGAGTCCCTGAGATATCTGAGTTGACTGTTACCACTGCATAATCTATTCTATTCTGACTAATGGATTTATCAATCTATTCAGAAGGTGGTTCAGGCAAGTCTTCTTAAATGTTCACATATGAAAATGGGGATTGGTTTCCAATTTTTTTTAAGAAAACAAGACATATGTTTGCCTAATCAAAGCTCTTCAGGCTACTAATAAATCAAAATGGATGTAAGTCACATCTTCCATGGCAGCAAATTGCCAGTGACAACCTTAAGGAACATTAAGATTGATTTTAAAGTTTGCCAATCAACTCTATAAATATTCATATAGCAAAACAGCACAATCGGTTATCTTGGGTACCCAACAGGGTATTGAATTCCTAACTGGCAGCCACAGTCCATTCACATGTGCGCCTGGTGTAGGTGTAGTCTGTCTCTTGGTAGCTTGTGCTCTATTGTTACATACTGAAGCAGACTGCCACTCATCTGGCAGACTTCATCTCTGGTAAGGGTAGAAACTTTGGCTCTATCACTAAAAGAAAACTTTCTTTTAAAGGATTTCAGGGAAATATGAAAATAAAGTTTAAATTTTCCATTGGAAGCATGAAAGGATTTAGAAGACTAGGCAGGGTTTGCTCAGGAAGAGTTCTGAGGTTGGTCACTGTGTATGGCTCTCAGGTAGATTGGGTCTTCTGTGTGGCTTGCTGTTGCTGATTTAAACGTTTGTGGTAGGTAGTTATGGTACAGTGTGACATACTGCTGCATTAGGAATATGCACAGATTTGCTAATATCTAAAAATATTTGGGTTTAATCTGAGAATCAGCCTAATGTTCAAGATTAGGGACAGTAGAGTTTTATATCTACATATAGACATACAATCAGGAAATTACCCAGTATGCTTTTAAGCTCCTGATAAATAGCTATTCAATCTCCGTTAGTTTTTAATACAATAGTGTTAATGTTCAAATGAAATATCTTGAAAGCTGGAGAGACTCCATGTCTATTCTTATTTGCTATAGTAAAAAGCAAGGTGTCTACACATTGATTTCTCCTCTTCTACTTAATAAATGAGGTCTTAAAGAAAACACAGAAATGCTAAAATTTGTACTCTTATTAGCCTATATAACCTCAAAGGACTTTATGGGTGACTTAGATAGCATTAGTTTTGGTGAACTTCCTGTGACTATATTTTACTTAGATTATTGGTCTAGCTATTTCTAGATATACTTCCCTATCCTATCCTATAGAAATATAATGTGTCATCTGGGCTTGGTGGCACACGCTTATAATCCCAGTACTTTGGGAGGCGGAGACCGGAGGATCCGGGTTCGCGGCCAGCCTCAGCTCTCTCTCTCTTTCTCCCTGTCTCACTCTCTCTCTCTCTATCTAGTGAGGCCCTCTGCAACTTCGTGACACCCGGTTTCAAAATAAAGTATAAAAAAATAGGGCCGGGGGTGTAGCGCGGAGGTAGAATGCCCCTGGGTTCAATCGCTGGTACCGCAAAAAAAAAAAAAAAAGAAAGAAAGAAATATAATGTGTCAACCAGGTGGCACATAACTATAATCCCAGTACTTGGGAGGCTGAGACAGGAGGATCTCAGGTTCAAGCCAGCATGCAATAACTTAGCAAGACCAAGACCTCATTTCTTGTTTATTTTTTAATACACTTTTGTTGGTGCATTGTAATTATACAGCATAATAAGGTATAGAGTGATAGGAATATACATGCACATAACACTTGGTGTATTTCCTTCAGGTTCTACCCCACTGCCTCCCCATCCCCATAGATGTCATTGAGATTGTCCCCGTTTCAAAATAACAAATAAAATAGGAGTGGAGGCATATCTCAGAGATAGAATGCCTTTAGGTTCAATCTCCAGTACCACAAAAAATGAAAAGAAATGTAATGTGTCATACTGGTAATTTTAAATGTTCCAGTAGCCACACTGAAAGAGTAAAATAAGGCATTATATGTATTAATTATAAATAAAAATAAAAATAAAGTATATTATTAAGATTAGTTTCACCTTATTTTTAAGTACCTTTTATGCTTCTACTTTATCTTCTTTATGGCCTATTACTTATAACATTGTTTTATTGTTGTTGCCATTTAACTTGATTTTACAATACACATCTTTATACCAATAATATCTCTTCACATGTTACCTTACAGTAGCACAATAGTATACTTCCATTTCTTTCTTCCCACCCTTATTCTATTGTTTTATATATATATACTCTGTTATAAATAAAATATGCAAAATTTTATACATATCTGCATATATACACTAAACCATCAAGACATTGTTAATATCTTTGTTCAAAGAGTCAATCATCTTTTGAAAAAGATAAAAGTTATGTGAATGTGATATTTCTTTCTCTCTTAAACTATCTTAGAAGCCACAATGTTATCAGATGGACAGTCAAGCTATAACAGTTCTTGTGTTCAAGGAACTCTTCCTTTACTTATTAGTGGCCCCAAAGCACAGGAGCACTGATGCTGGTAATTCAGATATGCCAAAGTGAAGCCAAAAAATGCTTCCTTCAAGTGAAAAGGTGAAAGTTCTCAACTTAATCAAGAAAGGGAAAAAAATCATATGTTGAGGTTTCTAAGATATACAGTAAGAACGAATCTTCTCTCCATGAAACTGTGAAGAAGGAAAAAGAAACCCGTGCTAGTTTTGTTATGTGGTGCATTGCCAGTAACCGACACTGTGGAAAGTGGACACGTGAGTAAGAGGGTACTGCTGTATGATCCATTTTTTTAAATTACATAACTATATACATTTATTTGTCTGTTTATTCATCTACACCTAGAAAATAACCTGGAGCCACACACACACCAAATTGCAAACAGTGATCACCCCTGGGGAATGGGAAGGGGTTGAAGGACTCTCACTTGTTACTCTCATAAACTTCTGTACGATAGACATTTTTTCAATAAATATATACTATTATCCTAATCATTACAAAAAATAAATAAATAATAAGAACACAATTTTATATGTTAATCTGTGTCTTTATCATATCTTTGTGTTCTTCATTCCTTTATGGAGGTCCATGGCTGCATTTAGTGTTAGTTAGCTCTATCTTGAAGGAATTGCTTTAATATTTCCTGTCGCGCTGCTCTGCTCATGGTGAATTCTATCAGTTTTTGTCTTTCTGAACATATCTTTATTTTGCCTTTGTGAAAGAGATGGATATAGAATTTTAGGCTGAGATTTTTGATTTTTTATTTCTTTTCAGTGTTCCCATAATGTTGCTCCAATGTCTTCTTGCTTGCATTGTTTCTGATCCACCCAATCTGCCAACATCCTTATCTTTGTTATAATGTATATAAGGTGTTTTTTCTTTGGCTGAATGTTTCTCTTTGTCCCTGGTTTTGAAAAGATGTAATTTGAACATTGTTTGATGTGATTTTCTGTTTCTTGTACTTGAAATGTGTTAAATTTTATTTGATCTGTGGATGTATACTTTTCATCAAATTTAGATTTGTTTGGCCATTACCTCTTCAAATGATGTTTTCCTCACTAATGTCCTAACTCCATTCCCCACATCATCAAGGAAGAAATGCTGACTGCATTTATCCCTCAGTGATACTCGTTCATTGGGCTGGGTGTTGTAGGGGGTGGGGTAATGCACAGAATCCACTGTGCTCTCTCATTCTCTCTGTCTCTTTTCCTTCCCTCTCTTTTGTTTAGAGTGGAGCTCACATCCATTGGTGGTCTATTGGTGACAAGCCTGAAACTGTAATAGGAAAAAATCTGCTGGATTCTTGAGCACAGATTATGGGCTCCAAAGTTTTACCAGTGTTTTTAGGAGTTACTGTTGCTCATTTTACAATCATATAATGATTTGATTTCCCATTTGTCATTGTCCTCAGTGTGTACAACGACACTGGTAACCTTGCAGGTAACACACAAGCTGTGCTTGAGAATCTGAGTTTTGCAGAAAAAATATCAGTGAACTCCAGTCAACATCTTAAGGGGGAAGGTAAAGCATAAGTAGAAAACAAAGGAGCATATTATATTTGGAACATTGCATTTGCATTTTATGCATGAGAAAATGAATGTATTGAGACTGTGCTTGAAAGGAAATTAAAGTTATTGAAGAAGTATGCATATCTGTAATGAAGAGCCATTTAAAATAGTATACAGTATTCAGATGAGAAATAATAATGAGACTAAAGCTGTAACAATGAAAATATAACTGACAGTATATGAGAATATAAGAGATATATAACATTTGCAAGACTGGTTTGTTTGGATAGTTAGAAATCGAAAGGGTAGAGAATAATGCTCAGCTTACTGGCTTGGACATCCAGGGGTATGTTGGTGCCATTGATTGTCAGGTCTGGGAAACAAATATTAGCAGCATCTGTGTATGCTTCATAGTCATATGGATGTATATAGAGTCAAGTACAATTTCTGGTGTCTTAGCTGTAATAATATCCATTTGCTGCCTCTCAAGAGAACCTATCAGTGAATAAGAGGATTTTCATTATAGGGTTGGGTTTGATTCATCATCTAAACAATTTAAAAATTTTAGTAGTTTATTAGTAAATAGATATTTATGACACTTCTTATAAACAGACCAACATGTTACTTCACTAACAAATTAGAAGTTATAATCTGCCGGGTGTGGTGGCGCACGCTTGTAATCCCAGTACTTTGGGAGGCGGAGACCGGAGGATCCGGGTTCACAGCCAGCCTCAGCTCTCTCTCTCTCTCTTTCTCCTTAGTGAGGCCCTCTACAACTTTGTGAGACCCAGTTTCAAAATAAAGTATAAAAAATAGGGCTGGGGGTGTAGCGCAGAGGTAGAACGCCCCTGCGTTCAATCCCCGGTACCACACACACAAAAAAAAGTCATAATCTCACTTGTCTCTCTACCTCCTGCTTAACCAGATCCAGGACTTTATTCTGTCTGTGCTTACTATCCTAACAATTCTGATGATATTGTAGTTTTCCATTAGATTTTTTAGGCATATATGTTAAAATTAAACCTTTATATCTTAGCATACATGTACTTTCAAAATCACCCTCAGTGTTGTCACTGAGCATGGTGGCACATGCCTGTAATCCCAGTGCTTGGGAGGGTGAGACAGGAGAATGGTAGGTTCGAGGCCAGCCTCAGCTACTAAGCAAGACTCTCAGCAACTTAATGAGACCCTGTTTCAAAATTAAAAATAAAAAGAGCTGGGGATTTAGCTCAGACATAGAATGCCCCTGGGTTCAATCCCTAGGACAGGAAAGAAAAAAAAAAAAGAAAAGAAAAATCATCCTCAGTGTCATATTAGAGCCTCATATTACTTTGTCAACTCCTTCATTGTATCTGACATTTCCAAGATATTACATATCCTTTTGCAGATGTATACCTTTGCAGATGCAATTGCTTTTGACTGGAATGCATTGTTCTCTTTCTGCTGCTCTTGGCTTTAAAAAAATGTCTACTCATCTCTCAACTCGCAGCTCACATATCAACTTTCCCAATAAAATCTCTAATTTCCTTAATGAGAATGGCCTGATCTGCAACAAATGTTCATCACATCTCTCCAGTAGCACCTATTAAAATGTGCTTCATTTATTAAAATATGAAATAACACATTTTATTGCAAGTTGTATTTCCGTCTATCTTTTGTTTAAAATTTTGAGCTTCTCGAAAAGAAAATGTGTCATTTGTTATTGCAATTTAAGCCTTAACACATTGTCAAGCTCATCATAGGTCCAGTGAATTACAGCAAGAATGAAATAAAAAAAATTGACATTTTGTTTCCCCATATCCTATATGTATTTGATACTTTGGACTATACTATCTACAAATTACTTAGTGAGGAGTTTTAAAGTTCCCAATAATAAGTATCGATTCATTCTATTTCTTTTTGGTCCTCTCAATTTTTGCATTTTTATATTTTTACTTTAAGTGCATACATAATTTAAATTGCTATGTTTTCTGTAGGAATTGGTCTTGGTTTGTTTATAGCTTTGAAATATACTTTCTCATCAAGTGTACTTTATCTGATAGGAACACCAATTTTATTATGATATGAGTTTCCATGACATACTTTTCATGTATTTACTTTGTGCATATTTTACCCAGACAATTACTTTATGTTTAAGATGCTTCTCTTAAACTGGGAGTGATGGTGCACACCTGTAATCCCAGTACTTGGGAGGCTGAGATAGGAGGATCACAGGTTCAAAGCCAGTACATGGAAACTTCATGAGACCATTTTTCAAAAATAAAAAGGGTTAGGGTGAAGCTCAGAGGTAGAATACCCCTGTGTTCAATCCCTAGTGCCACAAAACAAAACAAAGATGTTTCTCTTATAAACCTAATATAGTTAGGATTTAATTTTTATCCAGTTTGGTATTTTCTGTCTTGTGTTTACTCTTCTAACATTTAATATACTTAATAAGGTTGATTTTGTTTACCATTTTACTGTTTTCTATTGCCTTCATATTCTTCACTTATTTGTCCCATGCTGTTAACTTCTTTTTAAGTAATCAATTTACTTTAATATATAACTCCATCTCTTCTATTGGCCTTTTATACATATGTGATTATGTAAAATGTATCATCTTTCTTTAAAGTGGGAATATAAATCTCCTTTCGATGCATGAAATTATAAATAATTTCCTGCCAAAAACTGTTATTTTGCTTGTAAACGTATTTCCCCAAATTACTCATAAACATGTCTTTCTCCAGAGTTGGAAATCACATTTTACCCCCAAAGCCCAGAAAATTGTAATCATCTAAGTTCATCTACTGATACAAGTTAGAACTTGTCGGCTGGTGTTGAGATAAACAAATGGTTACCTTTTCCCCAGAGAGATAAGCAACGGCTGTACTTCAAAGTCGCAGATGATTTACAGAACCTATGTTTTAATGTCTGAGATGACGTTGAGTGTAACACTTGGGAGTGGATGGCATAACTATTAGCTAATAGAAGTGATTTTGGGTGCCTGAGTGCTCCGGTTGGCAAGTAAGTCCATTGTCCAGACCATGGTGAGCATTAGCTGGGCCTGGACTCCAGGAGTATCTTTCAAGCATACTGAGTTGATTGATGGGCAGTATCCACCAACACAGATCAAGGCCACCCATGTTCAGCAGAGTTCCCTAGACAGTCCATCCGTGAGCAAGTAACAGGCAGCAAAGGCATGGGGAGACTGGCATGCGCTGTCACCCTTCCCCTTTCCTTATTTTCAAATGACTCTGAGGTTATGGAAGAATTCATTAAACTAAGTAGGGTTTGGTAGAATTTTTTCATAATGTTTCTTTCTCAGGGACATCTTGAGACCAAGGCTCAGTTTTGATCTTTAGGTGATGTTATTCAGTATAAAACAACTTTATTTATTTATCTATTTTTAAAACATTGTGTAAGTAGTTGTTCTAATGATTGTAGTATGTGTTCTGAAACCATGGCAGTTATCCTAGAATTAGTATTTCACCACTTCATATTAAAGGCATTTCCATTCATTACTTTTGAGTCATGATGCTATGTTAAGTATTTTACCTCAATCTGTTTTATGAACACCATGATATATTTTTATATTATTACTTCAATTGTTCTTTAAAAAACAAGCTTATTGAGTTATAACTTGTGTACATTAAGAGTCACCATCAGTTTTCCTTTAAAGATGCTAAAAACGGAGACAAAGTTTAGTGTTTTGTATTCACTGACATCTGTGCCATTGCTGGTATTTCCCCTCCCTTCTCATATTATTCCCTTCTACAGGAAGAACTCCCCTAGTAGTTCCTGTAGTGCAGGTCTTCCAGTAACAAAATCTCTCAATTTTTGCTTATCTAAAATTTTATTTAAGGTTCATTCATTTTGAAGAATATTTTCACTAACTATAGAATTCTAGTTTTCTAGTTTTTAGTAAAAATAATGACTTTAAAAATATAATCCCTTTCTCATTTGCTTTACTTTTGATGAGGAGTGAGCACTCATTTTTCCCATCGTTCATCTCTTTGCAATGCATCTTTCACCTCTGTCTTCTGTTAAGACTTGGTTTTTCTTTTGTTATCAGGAATTTGACTATGATGTGCCTAATTATGGTTTCCTCAAGTTATCCTGCTTGTGCTTCATTGAGCTTCTTTAATCAGTAATTACTACATTTAATAAAATGTGGCATATATCTACCCATTTTGTATTCAAATATATAATTTCTACATCATTTAGATAATACATACGCTTGATACCTTAATGTTATTCTGTAAGTCATAATATTCTGCCCTCAGTAGTCTGATCTCAGCATCCTTAAGCCTAACTGGAATCAATATTTTCTTGTGACAAAAACATTATATCTTTTAATGCAGTGTTTACATAATTTGTTTATTTCTACTACTAATCTATGAGCTCATTGATGGCAAATGTTTATAGTTTTCTTTCTTTTATTCAAAGTTATATTTTAAACTGCTAGTACATTATAAATACTTTCCCATGAAAAAATATCAAGTGGATTTTAGAACTGAAAACCATAAATATTCTGATCCCATAATCTCTCTAATTTTAGAATAGAATGAAGTAGCTAAAATTTCAGATACACTTATTGTATAATATATACAGTAAACATACATCAAATTATTTTATTCAGAGGGAATACATAAATGAAAATGTCAACTAATAACATACTATTTTCTTAACTATATGTATAGAGGCTCAAAGAAGAGCTTTCCCCTCAAAGAGGACTGTAAATCATGGTGATTTTTCTCAAACTAGTCACATTTGCCACGGTGATCTATAGTTTATACTTTTATGTCAGATCAAGTCTCCATAAGATTAAAAGTTTTACTGAAAATAGTCATTTGTTGCCCACCAGTTATGGGCCTCCAAATTCACCACCTGGAATTTGTTCCAAGTTATACAACTTGACACTAACCTCAAGATGTATTAAAGTGCCTGTCAGAGGTTTGCCACTGTGAGTAAGTGCACTATTAGAGTGTAAAGATAACCACAGTGATTTATTGGTAGGGAATCAACCTGGGAAATATTCCCTTTCTTACTTCCTGTCTTTGATTCTTCAGTTCTTTTTTTTTTTTTTTGGTGACACCAACAACATATTTTCTTTAGCATGGAATTGTCTCCTGTATTATTAAAAAATGATGCGTATTAGCACAGACTTATATATTTTTATATTTATCCACAATGCAACAAATTCAACACAGCATCAGTGTGAATTAATTCTGTAAATTGCATTATTAGATCCAAATCTTAACAAACAAATGACTTCTTTTTGATAAATCATCTCTCTTTGAAAGAGTCACAGACACACTAGTCCATTCAACTGACACACTTGAGAATGTAATAGTAAAATTAAAGTTACATTTATAAATAGCTTGAGAACAGGGCCAAAGAAATTCATGAGAATCTGCTTTGTTTTTGTTTGTGTAAAAGCTACTGTTCAGGGTTCTAAACTATAAATTCTCCAAGAAAAATTCTTTTTATATCTCTGTGGAAGGAAGTAAGAGTTCAGCTTGTTTTGATAAATTGAAAGTTATTCCACCAGGTATTTTGAGATTCCCTACACCCTTACATGTATTTTTATCTTTTTGATTTACCATATCAGTACAGAAGAGAATCTATATGGGAAATACTATAAAATATTATTATATTTCCTTTATATAACTCATTTCTCTCAAATTATCTTTACTTGCTTATTTTATCTGTCTTCTTGTTGCCAGCCAGAATATAAACACTATGATATAAACATATTTTAGTATTTGTTTATTAACATATTTCCTATATTAGTAGTGTTTTTTGTTTGTCTATTAAATGGATGAATAAATAGAATGCATGATATCAATTTATCTATTTTAAAATAGAGCAACTTTCTAAATTCTCATTAGGATATTACCTATAGGATATTTTTTCTATAAAAAGTCTTAAGCCAATAGAAAACTGTAATTATGTTACATGAGGGTATTATATTGGAAAGCTGTTTTGATAGTGGGGGGACATAAGGATGTAAGAAGAGTAGAAGCAATTAAATAATATTTTCTGCAAAAAGCAAAACTTGATTTACTTCATGAAACCCAGTTTTTATTCTCACTGTGTATGTTGCCTATATCTTTCCTAAGCATATATTAATCTATAACTGACAAAGATTACATTTATATTTACTAAATTACAGTACATTCATTATATTTAATGGTAGTTTATATGCATGTGTGCAATATATGTTTAAAGTTACACATTTAAAATTATATCTACCTATCTACATACTTAAAATTTTAAGATGTTGACAAATGTCCTAATTGTGTTTATTTAGAATCTAGAATATGGAGCATATCACATAATATATATTAATAATCTATATCAACAATAGAATAATATAATAATATCAACAATAGTAGGCCACTGACCAAATGACCAACAGTCAATAGACAATGGTGGCCAATAAACCAATATCAGTTTGATATATTAATCTGTTTGGCTTTTGGGCTTCAAGGCACTATAGGAAGATAGAATCTATAGAAGAAGTTAATTATGGTGTCCTTGAAAAACCTAACAGAAGGTTGTTAATTTCCTATGAACATGTAGTTTGTAACAGATGAAAGAAAGTTAGTTGCATGCATCTACTCAATTCTCTAAATTCATGTTGCTTAGCATATTCCCTTGTGAACAGGTAATGTAGACTCAGGCATATGTATCATGTGCTGGAACTAGAAACTTTGAGATGAAAGGTTCCATATCTCATTACTAATCCCTGGAGTCATTTCATCTTTAGCAAAATCATAAATAATATATATCTCCCTTGGAGAAACTAAAGATAAAAATAAAATATAGCTGGTATATAAATCTGTTACATAATCATACCATAGTCATTATTATAAAACCTGAGTACATTGTCCCTACTAGCGCCATAATTTTCTTGCCATTTAGTTCAATGTAACAACACAAAAAAATGTGATTATTTCTTAGTGTAATTTCAGGTACTAATATTGCACAACAGTAATGAAAAATTCTCCTTTTTCAATGCTAGCAATAGTTTAAATAGAATTCAATTCAATCTCCAAATTCAGAAATTAAAATATGTGAAGTAAATTTTTTCAGTGGTGATAAAATACTCTTTCGTTGATATATACTTAACTGATTATACACTAGAATGTGCCATTGTTTTATTATAAATATATTGGTACAGTCACAGTTTAATGATAGAAATACATTTTAGGCATGTACTAGAAAGTATGTAGTCATTAATGACATTTCATGACCATTAACACTTAATTTTAAAATCATCCTATTCACAAATAAAAAATTTTAGGCTTGAATGAAGGGAATTTAAATTGCATTTATATGTATTCCTTCCTTCCAGGTATTTCATGTTTCAATTATGTGAATAAATGTATGGGGGAAAGCAATTTGTGTATGACAGATGCAGACATATGTCTGGTATTATTGATCTCACTTGAAATTAGAAAGGAAAACTTAGTACATGAAAGTTCTCATATCCACTCTGAAAGAGTTCCTAGTGCAACATCCAAAGGACCTTAACATACAGAGTCAAGATAAAGGGTGAGCGCCGGGCGTGGTGGCGCACGCTTGTAATCCCAGTACTTTGGGAGGCGGAGACCGGAGAATCCGGGTTCCTGGCCAGCC
>PVJS01017652.1:0-35885 GCA_004027185.1 Glis glis
AGATCTGCTTTCCTCGGAACGAGTCGCGCACACGAGTCGCTTCTCCCTTTTTATCTAAGTCCGCACCTATCAGAATTCTGCTGCCTACATTCAGGGCAGGGCTTTCTCTTTAATCTGCTGTTACACACCCAAAATCACATAATCTTGGGTGTGTCATGATCAGGTCAAGTTGACAACTTAGATTAACTATCACACTTGGTAAAATAGGAAGAAATTGAATTCTATTTAAACTCTCTACTCCTCATTATAATAAATCACTGTTTATGATATAAAAATTAGTTCTTACATTTAATCAAGAAATGAGGCTATCAGCACAATTATGAAGAGGCTATATTCCAAGCAATTTTTCATATCAAGTACATGAAAGGTAAGTTAACTTCTTCCATTTGGGTAAGTAAAACAAGTATGTATACAGCAAAGATTGTATTTGTTGAGAAGGTAGTTAATTTGTGTTGACAAGCATCACCGAGGACTGGAAATAGTTCTGTAATGTTCTTCATGTATTCAATTACATCCATCCTTCATATTTATAATTCTAAGTTCAAGATTCAGAATGGGCAGGGATATAAGCAATGGGAGAAAATGATTTCTTGAATGTTACTTAAAGAAAAAAAGTAATGGAAAAAAGAAAGAGACCCTCATCTGACTACTGACTAGGCAATTTGGTTAGCTAGTAGATTAGATGAAAGTATTTAAATTGTTTCTAACTTTACTAAGTCACTACACTCCACAGTGTGTGATTAGTAAGTCAGCTTACTATCGTAGCTGTTATGGTTTGCATCTGGGATATCTTCCAAAGACCCATATGTGGAGGATTTGGTCCCCAAGGCAGCAGTGTTCAGAGGAGGGGCTTTTAGGAAGTGACTGGGTCATGAGGGCTCTGACCTCACTAGTGGATTAACCCATTGATTGCTGAGTGGAATACTGAGGGGGGTGGAAACTGTAGGCAGCTGGGGGAATGGTTAGAGGAAGCAGGTAAGTACGGTCTTACCCTTGTGGACTGTATCTTGTCCCTAGCCCTTCTCTCCCTCCCTCTCTCTCTCCTGGCTGCCATGAGTTGAGCAGCTTTCCTCTGCTATTCCTTCCTCCATGATCCATAATGTCCTGCCTCACCTCACACCAAAGTAATGGAGCTGGATGACCATGAATTGAAATCCCTGAAGTCATGAGACAGATGAAACCTCTCTTCCTCTAAGATGTTCTTGTCAGCTATTTTGGTCACAGCTATGAAAAGCTGACTAACACAATGACGTTGGAAGACAGTTCTTCATAGGTCTCTCATATTAATTCAAGTCTTTTATACAAAGCAGCAAGTGGTTTTTCAGACTCTATTTGTAATTATGTTTATGTAAGAAACAGCCTTGAAAAATTCAGACTGTGTCTTCTTTCAAAGCTAAAGAAAGACATGCTTGCTTTCCAGTAAAATACAGGTACCAGCCCCTTCTAATATAAAGTAAAAGAATTATCAGAGGCTTTCTCCTTTAAAGAAACTCACTGCCTGTACTAGAATCAACCTGGTACTGTCCTCTCTATCCCTGTATGACTTGGCAGCAATCAAAACTGGCTTGATTATGCTGATATCAAGCTGCTTGCTGTGCTGTTAGTGATAGCAAAACTCCTTTTCTCTGATCCTGGCATCTCCTGTCTTTTTCTAGCTTTCATAAAACTATGGGAGACTTAATAGTCCTTGATAGGTGACATAAAACAATAGAAAGCAATAGGTCTTTTTAATAATGAGTATGTAGCAAAATCTCTTATGAGGTGGCTAAATAGATATATGTTATATAGGAAATATTCTTATGCAATCTCTCTTAGTAAAAAATATACATATACATATATATATATACACACACATACATGTGCATGCTTGCTTTCTGTGTTAGCTTTCTATTGTGCCAAAATAACATAGATAATCTACTTACAAGGAGGAATTATTTATTTTGGTTCATGACTTCAAAAGTTTCAATTCATGGTTTGTAGACGCCATTGTTCTGGGGCCTGTGATAAAACAGAACATCATGGCCAGTTGCATGTACACAGCAGAGCTGCTCAGTTCATGGTGCCCAGGAAGAAGAAAGAGAAGGAGAGCCTGGGTTCCCAATGTTCCCTTAAAGGACACACCCCCAATGACCTGACTTTATTCCACTTGGCACCACCATCTAAAGGTTTCACCATCTCGCATTAGTGCCACAGACACGATCAAGCCTTTACAGCACATAGCCTTTGGGGAACATTAAAGATATAGACCATAACATTTTCCTAATAGAAATTTCATATTTTAGTTATATTGATTAAATATGAGAAACTATAAATTATATTGTGGCTTATGCATAATGAAACAGAGATGGAAACTTCTGTGACACTAGTTTTACTTTTTTCAGTCAGAAAGAGGAATAGATCTCATATGCACATGCTATGATTAAATTTTACCAAAATAATTCATTCATATTTCAAGTATAAGTTTGAGTGGTATAAATGTGATGTTAGAAGATGAAAACATTAAACTTGAAATCATTCAGTTCACTCAAGTACTTTCTATTTTTGTGTTATCTTTTCAGACTAGTGGCCTCTCTTGGGATTCTTCTGAAAGCATTCCATTGGGTCTTATCTCTTTGTACATAGTATAATGCACACATTTTGGAGTTTCAACAATGTTAGCCACAGAAAGCACAGTTTTTTAAAGAATTCAACTAATTTTTTGGAGGATTGATTTCTCAAATATGCACAGACATAGACACACTATAGGCTCACAAACATTATACTGTACAAAAATTATGCTGTATGAATTTGTGACCAATGCACTTAAGATATGTCTGTTGCTTATATAATTTGTGAATGTGATATATTATATTATTAGTCACATGGATCGACACTCATGTGCTTAAGTGCTTTCACATAGCTAGACTTAAAACCAAAGCTGATATCAACTTTTAAGTAACTATAGTCAGGGAGGCATTTACAAATAATACAGACAAGTGGCTGAGAAGAAAGAAGATTAAAGGGTATTTATTTGTTGGAGGGAAGAACAGTATGAGGAGAGGAAAAAATAAAGAAAAAGGAAAAGGAAAAACTCAGTGCTCAAATCTTAATGATTTTCATCTCATTTTTGAAATGATAGTTTTAAGGATTCATATATTGATTTAAAGAAAGCTGAATTTCATTCAAAGTCCTGTCAACTCAATTAAATTCATTGAACTTTCATGGAATGGCTATAATGCAACAACTATCATGCTCGAAGCAAGACACACGTTGCAAAAGGGAGAGAAGAATTAGTACAAAATGAATATCAAATGTTTGAGAAGAGTTTTAGTATATACTGATATTATTTTGTTCAAGTATAACTTAAAGCAATTTTCCTCTTAAAGGTATTGCCATTTCATCATATTCAAAAGTGATTATTTCAAAGATAGCCTCAAATTGGAAGAGATTATGAAATTCAAAGGTATGTTTAAGAATCAAGTTGTATACACTTAAATATCAGGCTTATCTAAAAAGGCCTGAAAAAAAAATTGAATGGTTCCTCACAGTATTTTTCTGTAAAAGTAGCAAATACCTAAAGATACTGTGATGAGCAGCAAGGTCAACCTTGGCAACAGAATGGATTAAAAACCATTTTTTTTTTATTTAGCACAACTGAACACACTGCAAAGGGCCCCAGATATGTAAGTAAAGCAGAAGTCAAGTGGTTGCACAAGCTTTGAAATAACCAAGAAACGTGAAAATTTCCTTTTTTGGCATTTAAAAAATAAGTGTGAGCTTTCCATGCCTATCAACTCAGACAGAGACTATTACACTTGAATGACAGTGGTGTAATGCATTAGGCAGAGCTTGAGACATACTTCTATGAAGATCGAGTTGGTATTATGAACCTTGAATCTTAAATGAATAGCAATCACTCTGAAATTAAGAGCTCACATGTTAGGAGTAAATTACATAATGAAAGCTACATTATGGGCTTCTCAAAAAGCTACATGATTCAAGAACCAAATAAATAGATAAAAAGTAAAAAATAAACACACACATCCATGAAACCAATATTTTGAATATGTTAGTATTATTCTGTGTATTCTGTAATAAAATTTTCATTTTTGTTGAGTCCAAGAGGTCTATACATGGGTCTATTCTAATGCTACGAATAGGGAAGAAACACCAAATGGAAAAATTATTTTGCAATGTAATTATTTCTATTATAAGTCACCATGCTTCTTCTATTTTTCTTTGTTTTTTAGTTAATGAAAAACCAAATTTCGTATACATATATGTATATGTATATATATATATATATGTATAGACATATATATATATATATATATATATATATATATATGAAAGTGTCCAAGCATAGGGACACTTTTAAACATTTATTAAATTAATTATTATAAGCCGGGCGTGGTGGCGCACGCTTGTAATCCCAGTACTTTGGAAGGCGGAAACCGGAGGATCCGGGTTCACGGCCAACCTCAGCTCTCTCTCTCTCTCTCTCTCTCTCTCTACTTAGTGAGGCCCTCCACAACTTTGTGAGACCCGGTTTCAAAATAAAGTATACAAAAATAGGGCCGGGGGTGTAGCGCGGAGGTAGAAGGCCCCAGGTTCAATCCCCGGTACCGCAAAAAAAAAAAATTAATTATTATAGTAAAATTGTTTGTTTGCTTTTTTTTTTCCGCGGTACTGGGGATTGAACACAGGGGCATTCTACCTCCGAGCTACACCCCCGGCCCTATTTTTTATACTTTATTTTGCAAAGGGTCTCATGAAGTTGTGGAGGGTCTCACTAAGTAGCTGAGGCTGGCCGCGAACCTGGATTCTCCGGTCGCAGCCTCCCAAGTACTGGGATTACAAACGTGCTCCACTACGCCTGGCTGTTTGGTTGCTTCTAACACCGATAGTCCATGGTATGATGTGACAATATCACTATTGGAGATTCCTAATCAAACACATATAAGAGGAAAGGATATGGGCTTCCAAGTTTAAGATACTTTTAAACGTTTTTATTAAATTAATTATTAGAGTGAAATTGTTTGTTTGCTTCTAAATTCATTGGACAAAGTGAGAAAAGAAAAAGCGGAGCTCAAAGGTTTTTATTCCCAGCTCGAGAGCTAGATCTGACCTGACAATGTCTTCTACTGCTCTAGAAAAGACTCTTATTTCCTGCATACCCAGAAATGGAATTTCTGAAAAACAAACTGGACTTTCATGCTGAGTGGTTAAATTACAATGCAAATTGAATTCCCAACTTCATAGTGTCTGCCATTAAAGTGAGGGGAATGACTTTGAACAGTGGAACATGGAATGTTGCTTAGGGATGTGTGAAGAGGCCCTGATGAACCTGGGATACTAAGCCCTAAATTCCAATGAGTCTTCCCTGTAGCAGAAGCAGGCTCTCTGCTCCTTCAGAAATTAACCTGCATTGCCTAAGGCAACTGCACTGCCCTCCCCTGAGGCAGTTGCCATGCAAGACATCTTACCCTCCCTCACACACCCCTACCACTCTTTGTGTTAGTTCAAGACTACACTCAAGACTCAAAAAGGCTCTCAAGATGAAATGCAGACTGGAACCTATGAAGAGGCGCACTAAACACCAGGACTGCTTGATTTTTCTTACTTATATAGAAAAAAAATTGAGGAATACAGGTGGGGATGGATATTGTTCATGTGGGATAATGATGAAAGAAAAATAAAGTTGGCTTGAGCTGAATTTATTGACCAGGACGCAATGAGCAGGAATTCTGCATTGCAGGTTGCAGTTTGGGGAATTAGAAAGGGCTCTAATATTTTGTTTGATTGGATGAACCATGAAGCAAAATGTTGCCCATAGAAATGAATTTGAAATTGTCAGACCTACCTTGGTTTAATATACAAGAGACTCAAAGGGAGATGGGAATAATAGAGTGAGTTTCTCATTAAATATCAATGCACCCACCCTAGGATGTTCACAGTATGCACCTTACACCACTGCTATCAGGAATAAGTTTGTGTGAGGAGCCACAGCAGCCCCGCGATCAATCTTTTCTGTAGGCCAGAACTTAAAACCGTGAGAACTACTGCTGCTAAACTAGAAAACCTTAATGCAATAATAATAATTGGATCTCTGGATGACAGGGGCCAAGTGACAGCAATCAGTTGCCGAAAGCAAAGTGTACCTGGCCACCTCAATGGACAGTAGTCAAAGGAGAGATCAGAATATTCTGAAGTACAGAGGCTTGAGCATTGGCTAGTAGATTATCCTGTTCCTAGAAACAAAATAGATAGGAGACATATTCAATTCTTATTTGACCTAAATAGCAGGAAAAATTCTAATTCAAGTGAATATAAGTTTAACTTGTATCATACAACAGACAGTCACTGCCCCTACTCAGTTCTCAGACTGGCTGCAGGTTACAGATTTAGAACCTCTTGGATGAAACGATGGCAAAACCCTTTGAGGAAGAATCACCTTACACTTCCAAAAAGTTTATACTCTTAATCTTTTTCCCAGCTTTCTTCAAAAGGACCTACAGTCTTTTGCCAGGGTGACTGTACCTGTACATTGGAGACATTAAAAAC
The DNA here is from genome assembly GCA_004027185.1 of Glis glis. Lineage (NCBI taxonomy): Eukaryota > Metazoa > Chordata > Mammalia > Rodentia > Gliridae > Glis > Glis glis. The sequence continues at coordinate 6,544 of PVJS01017652.1, forward strand.
TAATCATAATTTTTAATGACTACTACACACTGGCTCTGAAATGATACTAATTCCAGGAGACTTAGATTATCAATAGTTACACTAGTCAGCATAGGGGTTTATGAAGTTCAGATGAAAATGGAGTTAGCTCAAATCTATCTCACAGTGAAGCTGGTGGATCTTCAACACAGTCTGTGGTTATTTTCTCAACTAAAGCATGCATGGCTTAAATAGATATACTCAGTAGTTGGTACAATCCTCAGATGGGTTTTCTGAACTGTGGAATGAGAGCTATCATGGTGGGAAAGGCCAAGTGAAAGCCATTGGAACTGCTTCTACTTAGAAAATATACCTAGTCATAAACAATACTAAATTTCTGGCGAAATGGCAGAGATCAGTGGAGTCACCAAGGACTAAGGACTTGAAACATTCAGAGGTGATGATTCTTGCCATTTTCCCACTAAGCTCTCCTATCCGGCCTACGGAGAAGACAGATGGATCTTGGAGAATGACAATGGATTATCATGAACTTAGCCAGGTGGTGACTCCAACTGTAGCTGCTATGCCAGATGTGGTTTCATTGCTTGAACAAATTAGCATACCCCTGGTACCTGCTCTGAAGCTATGGATATAGGAAATGCATTTTTTTCCTACTTCTGAGATAAAATAACATCATTAGCAGTTTGTTTTTGGCTGCACTGTCCAACTTCAAGGGTATCTCAACTCTCCAGTCCTATGTCAATCCAGTTCACTAGGACTTGATTACCTTTCCTTCCTAAAACATCACATTGATAAAATCTGGGGGATTGATCTAGTAAGCAAGGAGTGGCAACTGCTCTAGACTTCTTGGCAAAATATTTACTTACTAAGGTTGTATGGAATAAATCAGAAAAAAAAATTCAAGGCCTTGTAGTTGTCTAGTAATGTGGGGCATGTTGAGATATCCCTGCGAAGGTGATTGGTAAATTGTCATGCACGGCCTCTCCTTCAACCAAAAAGGAAGCATAACATCTAGTTGACCTGTTTGGATTTTGGAGGCAACATATACCTCATTTGGTTGTTAATCTGACCCATTTACTCAGTGACTCAAACAAGCTTCTAGTTTAGAGTGTGGCCTAGAACAAAAGAAGGATCTGCAACATGTCCAGGCTGCTGAGCGAGCCACTCTGCCACTTGAGCCCTATGATTCGGCAGCTTTCGAATCAAAGGGCTCAATGTGCTTCAAGCTCATGGTGCTTGAAATGTCACTGGCAGATAGGGATGCTGTTTGGAGTCTTTGGTGGGTCCCTGTTGGGTAATTGCAACACAACACCTTAATAATTGAAACAAAATCCAACCACCCTCTATGGATATCTACTCTCTTTTTGAGAAAGTGGTCATGGCTTGCTATTGGGCCTTAGTAAAATCAGAACACTTAACCATGGGATACCAACTAATCATGTGACTTGAGCAATCATGGACTCTGTGCTATTTGACCTAGCAAGCCACAGAGTTGTATATACACAGCACCACTCCATAATCAAATGAAAGTGGTATATATGAGATCCATCCTAAACAGTCTCTGAAGACACAAATAATTTATATGAAGAAGTGGACCAATGTTTTTGGCTCCCACTCCTGGAACATTAACATAAGCTGCACATATGACCATATGGAAGGTTCCTTGTGATCAGTTGACAGAAGAAGAAAAGACTTAGGCGTGGTTTACAGATGATTGTCCATGATTCCCAGGTACTACCTGAAATTGGACAGTGGCAACATAACAGGCTTTCTGAGGCACCTACAAAGAACAGAGGTAAAGGACAATCCTCCTACATGGCCAACTTCAAGTTGTGCACCTAGCTTTGCATTTTACTTAGAATTAGAAATTGCCAGACATGAAACAATTTATTGATCCATGGGCTGCAGCCAGTAATTTAGCTGTATGGTCAGGTACTGAGTTGGGACATAACTGGAAAACAGATGACAAGGAAGTATGGAGAGAGGATTATGACTAGGCCTCTCTGTCCAAAAATGTTAAGATATTTGTGTTGTATGTAAATATTCCCAAAAAGGTTACACAAGCAAAGGAATATTTTAATAGTCACGTGGATAGGACAACCCATTCTGTGGATCACAGTCAGCCCCTTTGCCCAGCCACCCTGTTATAGCCAACTGGGCTCATGAAAATAGTGGTCATGGTGGCAGGGGTGGAGAGCATGCATGGATACAACAATCTGGATCTCCACTCACCAAGAATGACTTGGATACAGCCACAGTTGAGGGACTCATTGACCAGTGGCAGAGATCAACAGTGAGTCACCCATTCCCTGAGGTGATGAGCCAGTTCCCTGAAGGTAGGTTAATTACGATCATCATGCAAGAGTCGACATTTTGTTTTTACTAAAATAAGCACTTACTATGGATACAGATTTTTTCCTCTTTGCATTTTGTGCTTTTGCCCAAACTACTATCTGTGGACTTAAATAATGCTTTATCCACCATCATGGTCTTCCATACTGCATTCCTGGTGGTCATGCTCCTCGCTTCACAGCAAATGAAGTACAGTAATGGATAATGAGCAAAACCTCACGGAACTCACTGGAACTGAAGCAGCTGGCTTGAGAGAAAGATGGAATGACCTTTTAAAGACTCAGTCATCATGGCAACTAGATAGGAATACCTTGCAGGAGTGGGGCAGAGTTTACCAGAGGCTATCTGTGCTCTGAATCAGCATCCAATATATGGCACTGTTACTTCCGTAGCCTGTATTAATCCTGACCCAGGATTCACTGGTCCTGAATTAAGGGTTGGAAATGGGTGTGGCTCCACTATCCTCTACCACTCATGACCCATAGCAAAATTGTTGCTTCCTGTCTATGTGACCTCATGCTCTGCTGGCCTGAGTCTTAATTCCAAAGTGAGAATGCCTTCCACCAGGACACGTAACAGTGATTCCACTGAACAATAATTTCCATTGAAAATTTAAGGCCACCATCCAATCATTTGGGGATACTAATGCCGCTGAATTAAAAGGCAAGAAAGAGAATTACTGTGTTGGTGAGGCCAATTAATCCAGACTACCAAGGGGGAACTGGAATGATAGTCCACAGTGGAAGCAATAAGGTATATATATATAATTCAGGGAATCCCTCTGGGAACCATTTATATTATTTGCCTTGTGATTAAAATTGATGAAGAACTATCACAACCCAGTCTAGGCAGGGCCAGTAATGAGCCAGACCACACCCTTCAGGAATAATGGTATCACCCCACCAGTTAAAGAACCTCCACTGGGGAATAGGGAGGATAAAGAATCTTCACTAGCTGAGTTGCTTGCTGAGGACAAAGGAAATATATAATGAATTATGAGACATGACAATTTGTATGTAGAAAGTAGCACCACAGTCATGTTAGGTATTTATTTTTGTATTATGTGATGTGTATTATTTATATATAATTATGCATGTGCTACCTTTATTTTCATTCCTTCCTTATTCACTTATCATGTAACATAAGACATATAGTTTGTATATCACAGTATTTGTGTTGTTAATTTTTGAACATAGTATTTGGGTTTCTACATAGTAATTAGTAAATATCACCCCAAGCCTTTACATCCTTTTGTGTGGAAAAGGTTAGTGCATTTTGGGTTGTATGCAAAATAATTGTATCATGTTAGGTGGAAGTATGACCTTGATATTGTCATTATTTGGATATTAAATATGATTCAAAGAGATATGTATGTGTGCCAAGTTGACAATGAATAGACTTGTGATGGTTAATTTTATATACATAAACCTGGCTAGACTATAGTTCACTGTTTGGTCAAACATTACTCTGGATGTATCTCTAAAGATGTTTTGGGGGTGAGATAAATATTTAAATCAGTAGACATTGATTAAGTTGATTACCTTCCAGAATGTGGGTAGAAAACATTGAATCAGTTGAATGCCTTAATGAAACAAAGGCTTACTTCTCTTAAGAAAAATTATTCTTTCCCAGCAGACTGCTGTTAAGTCTCAGCTTGCAGCTCTTCTCTAGATCACCAGCCTGCAGGCCTACCCTGCAGATTTTGGACTTGTACCTACACAATCACCTGTGCCAATTCCTTAAAATAAATTTCTCTTGCTTTCTATCTAAATGCATATCCTGTTGGTTCCATTTCTCTGGAGAACCTGAACTAATACAGTCCCCATCAGATAAGTCAGGCATATGAACAGAACATTCCTCAATTTCCTTCACCTGTGCCTTTGAAATAGAATTCACAGGCTGTACACATCCCTTTCTCCTTTCCTTAGGTTTCAGAAAAAATCATAAAAATCATTTCGACAAATTTCACCTCCAGTTCACTAACTGACAGAACCAATGGTGACTTTTCAGTAACTATTTAATTTGGCCTGTGGAGTTCAACACTTTTTTAAATCATTCTTTATTCTTAAAACTGTGTCTAAATTTATCTCGCATGATACTATCTAATGCTTCTCTTTTGCCTCTGATACTTTATCTGCTTTCCAATTAGAAATCAGAATCTTCTTACCTCTCTGTAATTTTGCCTGGAATGCATTAGTCATTTATATGGTTTTCACTGCCATCTGTATGCCAAGTAATCTTTAATAACTCTAGATTAATGTCTCAAAATATCTGTAATACACTTTACCTGGGTGCTTATTAGTAAGTAAGCACATATAATGTCTAACATTGATCTGTCTTTTTTCTAGCCCCAAATCTTTACAAGATACTAACAAAAAAGAAGTCAGAAATTTGTGTCATTTTTAGTTCCCCCTCTTTTACTCTCTATATGCAGTTATCCACTAATATCTGTGAACTTTGCCTCCACAATATTTCTCGAGCCAGTCTTATCCCTAATATTCATGGTCAATGGAAATTTATATATATATATATATATAATTTTTTTTTTTTGCGGTACCAGGGATTGAAACCAGGGGCATTCTACCTCCGTGCTACACCCCCGGCCCTATTTTTTTATACTTTATTTTGAAACCGGGTCTCACAAAGTTGTGGAGGGCCTCAATAAGGAGAGAGAGAGAGACAGAGAGAGAGAGAGAGAGAGCTGAGGCTGGCTGCGAACCCGGATTCTCCGGTCTCCGCCTCTCAAAGTACTGGAATTACAAGCGTGCGCCACCACGCCCGGCTATTTTTTAAATTTTCTCTCCATCTTTCAAATCTTCTACTCTAATATCACATTTCCTTCAATACTTCCTATTTACAAAAGCCCACCGTGACCTCCTACAATTGTTCCTCATCTATATCCATTTCCCTATTTTCAATACATCTTTTAAACGACCAAGTGGTCATTTTAGAAATGCAATTCTATCTATATTAATCCCCAACCAAGACACCTCTCTGGGTCTTGAATCTTGTAAAAAATAAATACTACTCATTTATGTAACAGAATTGAGATTTTCCATACTTTCTATATTTCCCTACAGTAAATGGTTGGCTTCACACTCTGACTGTACTGAAATATGGTTACCTAGGCTCACCTTGAACTATATATTTATGTATTTATTTATTTTTACATTTTTATACTTTCATTGGTGCATTATTGTCTCACATCATAATGTAGTTTTACTGACAACATGGACACAACTCACCTTGAACTTTTAAGTCTCAGTATTTATAAAAACTTTTCCCCAGACTACCTTTTCTGGAAAAATCAAATCATTTTTCAAGACTCCTGTTAGGTGCTTCTTCATCTGTAAAACTTTCTCAAATACCCCTTCTTCTAGATATGCTCACAGACTGTCCTGTATCAACCTAGTCCCTAAGAGACTCTCTAACACTTTGGGCAGAATATTAAAATAATTGCTAAGTCTTGAGGGCTGACCAGGATAAGATGCCCTGATAATTATTGGAACAAAGGAGAGAGACTACCTGGCCTTAATATTAGCTTCAGAATTTATTGGGTGTTGGGCCATGGGGAAGTTACTTAACATTTTTGTGCCTCAGTTTTCTGATATGTAAAATAGAGCAACTAGTAATAGTCATCATAGTGCTATTTTGAGGATTATGTAAGTTTATATATGTAAAGAAATTAAAAGAGTGCCCAAAGGAATCACCCAATAAAGCTTACCTACTATAATTGCTTTCTAGGGGGCCTCTATACTTCCATTTATCCCCACAAGGCTTGATATTGTCTCAAGTTATAATGCATCCCCAATCAAAATATGTTTAATGGCCGGGCGTGGTGGCGCACGCTTGTAATCCCAGTACTTTGGGAGGCGGAGACCGGAGGATCCGGGTTCGTGGCCAGCCTCAGCTTGCGCACGCGCGCGTGTGCTCTCTCTCTCTCTCTCTCTCTCTCTCTCTCTCTCCTTAGTGAGGCCCTCCGCAACTTTGTGAGACCCGGTCTCAAAATAAAGTATAAAAAATAGGGCCGGGCGTGTAGCGTGGAGGTAGAACACCCCTGCGTTCAATCCCCGGTACCGCAAAAAAAAAAAAAAATATATGTTTAATGAATGGGTGCCTCTGAAGCAAGAGACTACATATGTTTTATTTTTAAACTTTCTGTCTTTTAAGCAATTTAAAGGTAAGAATTGCTGCTAACTACAATTCATCTGAAAAGACAAGTCCATTTTCCAAATGATTCTTTGAGGATAAAATGAGCAGTATTTTCTTGATACAGAGTTTTGATGCTATGACAAAACCTAGTACTATACAGACATAGGCATGTAATTATCAATATTGGTGTAAACATCAAAGTTGTGCATTCATGCTTGTGTGTGTATGCTCATGTTTGCGTACATATGTGTATGACTGTAATGCAGGATTGCTTTTATTTATTTAATTTTGCTTGTGCTTATTTTAAACAACTGATAGCATGTAAATTAAATTTTTTGAAGATTAAAGTAATTTCTATCTTATTCCACAGTGTGAAACCTTATTCAAGTATTGCAATGAATTCATTACATGCATTTGAAAAAATCATTGGCTTCACCTTCAGATACATTTATGATTTATTTATATAGAGAGTAAAGTAATATTCATTACAAGCAAGATTATATATTGGCCTTTTCTGAAAGAATATCAACATTAATATCTGCTCCTTTAAGTAAATAAGTTAAGACTAACTTCCACTAAGCCACTCAGGGCCACCTCTATAAATTTCTACATGAGGACACTCTTATAGATTTGAATTCAGGAAAATCATTTATTCTCTAAAATGTGGAGTTTTCAATAATGGGAACTATGGTAATTAATGTTTTTCATATGTACTATTTCTGCAGAGAAATAGAAAGTCAAATTGGAGGCTCAATAATAATAGCGAGTTGACCATTTCGCTCAGCAATTTTGCCTTTTTCCTTAGCCCTGAATTCTGTATAATTAATAATAATAATTTACTTTTCTATAAGCTATCTCAATACCTTTCCAGAAAGAAGTATAAATATATTGATATATGTTTACACATATTCATATAACTTCTTGAATTGGTCTCCATGCTATCATAATTCTATTCCCAAATCTAGAAGCATCAATACAGAGTTAATTAAACTTTAATTGGTTTCCTGGTGGAAAGGAAATCTTGTCAACTGAAATTTCATTTACATTAGAAATGTATTTTTCTTAAGAATCATTGGGTTTCATGCCCCCTTACCAATGACGAGTCATAGACTTGTAGAAATGATGCTCTTAAATGCAATTCAGACCACCTAGATATTAGACCTGCTACTTCTAAAAATCAAATTTATAGACACTAACTTATAATTTAGGTGAACAAGATGAATTCCCTACTTTCCCAACAATTATAATAGGGAAATTTTGGAATGCCAAGCCAAGAACATTCATAATCCATCCCATAGATACTTTCTTTTTTTTTGTGGTACTGGGGATTGAACCCAGGGGCGTTCTACCTCCGCGCTACACCCCCGGCCCTATTTTTTTATACTTTATTTTGAAACCGGGTCTCACGAAGTTGCGGAGGGCCTCACTAAGTAGAGAGAGAGAGAGAGACAGAGAGAGAGAGAGAGAGAGCGCGAGCTGAGGCTGGCCGCGAACCCGGATCCTCTGGTCTCTGCCTCCCAAAGTACTGTGATTACAAGCGTGCGCCACCACGCCTGGCCAGATACTTTCTTTATTACTTTTGTCCACTGGGATGAAATGCTACTATATCTAGAATAAAATAAAGCATCATTAAGTTTTAACAAAAATTTGACTTTATCACTTCAATCAAAAACAGAGAACATCTTCTTTGCAGGCATTTTCTAGGAAATTCAATGTGATATCTACCATCTATCATAAGCAGAGCTGATATTTATTAAATAATTTTAGAGCTATGTTATACTTTCATTTGTCTTGGTTTTCAAAACTCCATTCTTAAGTTAGATCAAAAGAACAAGTGCACCAGAACTATATGAAAGTATCTAACCCTAAAAAATTGTTTAGTGATTATTACATTCCATGATCCTATTGATGAATTACATAAGCTTGGTGCAATAATCTCAGAGACTATGATATTTTGGAGCAAAACCTTCCTCAAAATTTACTAAGACCTTTCTTGTGCCTAGAGCCAGTGTGAATGGCAATAAGATCTGAGAAGTGTACAGTGCTCTAAATTGGAACTGTCAGACCTCAGTGTTTATGCCCGTCCATTTGGACTCACTTTGAGCTTCAGCTTAGCCTATGGATTCATAATTGCCTGTGGAACTCTAGGGTGTGAACTTACAGGGTTGTCTCAGGGCTATTAGACCCCACTTTGATTCCTAGGATGCAGGCTCTCAAGGAGATAGCTCGCCTTTGATATCACTATATATATGCCATTGTTGTTGTTTTGTAAGATCACTGGAAATTGGACTGCCCAAAAAAAAAAAAAGAACTCACAGACTGATTTAGGTTATTCAATTTTTATATAAGAAATGAGCTAACCAAAAAACCCCATATATGTACATATATATTTATATATTTATTTATGACTAAATTGTATTATATTAAATAGATATTTATATATGTATATATATATTATTTTTCTGAAATAAAATTTATTTGGTAAGGTGCATAAATTCATATTCATGATATGACTGAAAGACTTAATGAAAGAAAAATAAGCAGTAAATATATGTAAGTGTGCTGAAAGAATTGTAATTGAATGTTTTGTGAGTAAAACTAAGTATCTATAAACTTGCAATAAGATTTCATATATACATATATATGTATACTTATATATACATATATATGGTGTCCTATACATCTTAATGGTAAGCCTGGGTATATATCCATTTTCAACAAAGTATCTATTGGAAGATCTTCTCCACTATATTATTCAATAAACTTTTGGTACATTTTCACAAGGCAAATTTCAAACATTGTAGTACAAAGAATTTAGCCCTTGAATGAATATGCTTCCTTCAACTTAATGTTGGAATCCTTAGGCTCATCATGTTTTTCTTTAGCTTAACCTTTCATAAAGCTCATGAGATTTAATGGCCAAGAGTTACAATCTTCTATATCCATTTCTAAATACTTCTCTTCCTATGGTGTTCCATTTATGTCATTGGATTTATTTTAAACTCTCCTTGAGGATATGTTTTTATTAAAACCCATGATAAAATCTTTTAGAACATTTGGAAGAGAATTCACAAAATAAAAATATTTAAAATATTTATAGTTCTGAAAAAATGTTTATTTGATAGGGAACATAAGTTCTATCAATTCAGGTTATGTGAAAGATTTAATGAAATAAAATAAGCAGTAAATCATAAGTGTGCTGAGAGAATTGCCATTGACTGTTTTGTGGAAAAAAACTAAATTTTGTATACCTGCAATAAGATTTAAATGTTGCAAACTGCTGTTAATATTGATTTTTATATATTTTGGCTCCAATATGTTATTCCTTTGACCATAAGTAGCTTCAAAGTAATGACAAACATATAATCGAGAAATTATAAAGTATAAGCAAGTCTAATCAAACACTTCAGAACCACAGTTCCGATGGTGTCTCATGTGTTAAAGAAAAGGGGGGATAAATCCATGTGTATTCAAGAACATCAATATCAACTTAGAATAGTTATGCCTGGTGATTTTTCTTTGTGTCTCTGTTCGTTAAACAATTCTAGATTGGCTGTGAACAATAATGTGTTATAACTATACTTTTAATGATACATGTGTATTTTTTGTTTATTGTTTTTTTTTTTTTGCAGTACTGGGGATTGAACCCAGGGGTGTTCTACCTCCGAGCTACACCCCCGGCCCTATTTTTTTTATACTTTATTTTGAAACCAGGTCTCACGAAGTTGCGGAGGGCCTCACTAAGTAGCTGAGGCTGGCCGCGAACCCGGATCCTATGGTCTCCGCCTCCCAAGTAGATACATGTGTATTTTAACTTCATGTCTTCAACTAAGAATGTCAAAGATGGAAACAAAATATATAATATTTTCATTAAAATAATCAGGAAGAATTGAAGCAAAGAGGGAGAAAATGATATTCCAAGGCTTACCTGGGCCACTGAGTCAGGAAGAGAAACCAGGTCTCTCGGATTTCAAATCCAGTGGTCTAGTCACTGGTTTGTTCGACTCCTGTGCAAAACATCCATACACAAAATACAATTCTTATCCCCCCCCTTCCTATCAAGTGGTTGTCAAAAGAAACACGCCATTACCTTTCCCACATATTGAGGCTCGGAGCCCATGTATTCTTCCAGCACAAAAAATTGATTCCATACCCAGCCACGTTTAACTCGTTGGTAATGTGATCGTCGCCCTGGCAGGTGGATAACATTCTCTCTTGGTTCTGTGGCTAAAGTCTGTTGTGGCTGTGGTTGAAGTGGTGTTAGGAGACCTCCATCAAACAGGATCCAGAGAAGCAGGGATAAACAGTTCCTTGTAAGCATTGGCAAAGGCTTTCCTACAGCAGAGTAATCAAAACTCCAGTACTTAATCTCCAATTGTGGAATCCAGGTTGGAGGTGTCTGTGGTCTTCTGCGCTTAGCTTTTGGTTTTATTGCAGAGATGATAATTCAGGCATTAATCCTTTTGAGGCTTCTGCTTTATTATATTCCATCTAAAGGAGCCTATAAGAGAGATAAACAAAGATGCATTAAATTCACAAAACTTGCAATGATTTTCATCAAAACTATCATTACATCTATCAACATTTAAAGTCGCAGGGAAGAAGAACTTTAAATTACTATTTTGGTAAATGGTCCCCACTATTCAACCTGATAGAACTTGGATAAATAACTAAATTGTTTACAGATTTGAAAAGTTAGGAGTTAAAATGAAACAAAATGTGTGCAATTAACGAAAGTAATCTATGTTTAAATGTAATAATAATTTTAAGGAGACACAAATCACTGTTTTAAAAGTTAACTATTAAGTTAGAGTTGGATTTTTCAATTTTATCCCCATTGACATTTTGGGGTGGATCATCCTTTGTTTCTGGGAGCTATCTTGTGCATTTCAAAAGTTTTAGCAACACCTCTTCATTCTAGTCCACAGATGACAGTATATACTCTCCCATACCTAGTTATGACAACCAAATTTTCAAACACTGAAATATCTCCTGGGAAGAACAAAATAGGCTGTGACTTAGAACCAAAGATTTGGAAGAGATGAGAAAAACAGAAACCAATTAAAAAAAAAAACCTTAAAGTTCCTGAAAATAGAGAATTGAAAAAAATCAAACCATCTTGGAAAGAAGATAAATAGCTAAATACAAAAGTAAATCTTCTTACTAAAGTATAATGATTGGAAAGGTCAGACGTTTTAAGTCTTTCTAAGACTTAAGTTTAAAAAATGATTTTCTAGCCTGGTGTACTAGAAATATTAGATGTGTGGAACTGTTTTGCAGATGATGTGCAGCACAGAGCAAGCATGCATTCCTATCAGGTGGGCAATACTCTGCATTTGGGTAAAATGGGCTTTGAATTTTTTTATTATTTAAAAATTTATCTATCTAATAAAATTGCATAATCATATTCATCAAAATTACCATTATATCTACGAACATTTAAAAAAACAGAGGAAATACTTTAAAGTAATACATTTAAAAATGGCACTGACTAGGGTACACTATATAAATATCAATAGGTAGCCGGCCATGGTGGTGCACACTTGTAATCCCAGTACTTGGAAGGCCGAGACAGGAGGATCGCAGGTTCTCAGCCAGCCTCAGCAACTTAGTAGGGCCCTCCTCAACTTAGTGAGACCCTGTTTCAAAATAAAGAATAAAAAATAGGGCTGGGGGTGTAGCTCAAAGGAAGAATGTCCCTGGTTCAACCCCCAGTACCATACACACACATACACACAAAAGAAAAATCAGTATGTAAGAAAATAGACACAGGCCTTGCCCATCTAAAATCAGAAACAGAAAATAGTCAAATAAATAATTGAGGGCAAATTATGTCAATGCTGTGAGAAAAAGCAAAAGCATATCCTGATGCTTAAACTTAGTTTTGCAAACTTTGTGGTGAGCAGCGACTGCATTGAGAGCTAAAGGAACAGAAGCAGGCCTATGCTTCATAAGCAGGAACGTGGATAATGGAGACTTAGCCAGGGTTATTTCATCATTTGACAGGCACAATGCCCAGAGCCAGTGAGGATTCCAAAAGGCCAAAATGATGGAAGCCAGAAAAGATATGTAATGCATCCAAAACAAGAGAACTGGAACCAAAACTGATAATGGTTTAATCAGATACCTATAAAGCATGTCATTTTTGTCAACCAGTCACCTGCAATTCAGTAGAGTTCTTATTGAATTATATTTCATATAATAAAAATATATAAAGCATTCATCCCAAGTATCCTAATTTAAGCATTTAATATGGGAGAAATTAACCATGCTTGAGATAAGACCCAAGGGGGCCAGTGTCCAGAAGCTGTACTCTGAAAGTGTTCTATGAGCACACTCCTAAAAAGAAAAACAAAATGGGAAATTATATCTTGAATAGTGTCTGAAGAAGTGTGAGTGTTCAGTACTGATAAAAACCTAAGTATTATATATTTCCTTGTATCTATTAATTCTGACAAGATAATGTCCATAATATGGTAACACAGATGGACATTGTCCAATATAGTAGCCAATAGATATACATGGATATTTTGTTAAAATTTGGCAATAGAGGATCAAAAATGAGCTCTATTTTTAAATTACACAATTTAATTTTCATTTAATTTCAAAACAGTACAAGATAATATACAGTATATCACTATTAATTTCTATGTTTATTACTTATAGACATGACAATATTTTAGATTAGGTTACATAAATGTATCAAATTAATTTCACCTATTTATTTTTTTATTCTTCTAACTGGGAAATTAATATTCTATAGGCAGTTCTCATTTGTGGTTTGTATTATTGTCTATTGAAAAGCACTAATTTAGACAATGAAATTTAAGTTGCAAATGGTGAATTCATATCATTCTTAACATACAAAATCAAATACCTTGTGTGAGCTTTATCATCTTTGTGGTAACAACTCATTAGGAGGTCAGAGAACATTTACATCTTTTTTAAAAATAAACATTTTTAGCATAGAGGGCATAATTTCTTCATGTTTTCAATTATAAATTGCCGACACTAACATCCAAGGCATATTAATATCTGGAACTTTCCATTAGTCCTATGTTTCTTCTCACACTCATCTCAGTCCTCGTCCAGGTATACACTGTTTAGTTGGGCAGATAGGCATGAGGAGAAATTATAGAGAAAACTGACTTTATTACCTATTCTACTATATGTAATTAGATTTGTATTTCTTCCTTTCTGTTTCATGAAATCTCTCTCCTTCACATTTTTTGGGAATATGAGTTATCAAAACTCAGATATTAGAGAGTATTAACATCTTTGGTCATTTCTCTAAGCAAATGTCTTTTATTACATATTAGAGATTTTTGATATTGAACATTTGGCTCTATTCATAATCATTGTCATAACTGGTTCAAGTTCCTCTTCCCCTTAGAAATCAAGGTGTGAGCTTTTATCCCTCAGTGGAGTAATATTTTAGAAAATTCTGTTTAAGCTTTTTAAACAATGCTATTTGGTGCATTGTAATTATACAACATCCTGAGATTCAAAGTGATACATTTATATCTGCACTCATCATTTGGTGTGTTTTGCTCTGAACTACCTCCTCCATCTCTGTACATATTAGTGAGATTGGTAGTAATACCTTCATATATGAACATATGCTATTCTACTCTGTTGTGCTAGAATATGTGTCTGTAGCATGAGGAAATTGGTTCACAAATGGTTGGTAACTTGTGAAAAATGTAAATACAATGTAGACAGGTTGTTATTTTATGAGCCAATTCCCAACACACTCACAACTTTCACCACCAAACCAGCAATGGAATGCAAAATATGGTAATAAGACAGAAGAGCAAATTGGAGTCAAAGAACAGTGTGGAACTGGATGCCCCGTCCCTCAGGCCAGCATTCTGTGCCCTGCTTTAGATCTCAGTGGGCACAGAGTCTATCATGTGCTTCGTTTCTTCCATATTTTGTTCATTTTCCTTGCTCTTTCTCTAAGTAGGTGGGACTTTACTTACATCTGTGATATCAGATTACCTTCTTTTTTCTTTTTTTTTTTTGGCTATACTGGGGATGGAACCCAGGGGCATTCTACCTCTGAGCTACACCCCCAGTCCTATGTTTTATTCTTTATTTTGAAACTGGGTCTCACTAAGTTGCGAAGGGCCTCACTAAGCAACTGAGGCTGGCCGTGAACCCCGATCCTCCAGTCTCAGCCTCCCAAGTAGTAGGATTACAAGCGTGCGTCACCATGCCCAGCTTACCTTCTTTTTTCTTAAAGTAGAATGTTATAGTCACTAAGTTACTTAATGATGGGTAGTTTAGTTTGCTAATATTTTCATTAGCATGATGTTTGCTAGTGTGTATTGTTTAGGTATTAAGAATGTTATTTCTTTTCATGAATTCCACCACTTTAGTATGAATTTTGCCAGCCGGGCGTGGTGGCGCACGCTTGTAATCCCAGTACTTTGGGAGGCTGAGACCGGAGGATCCGGGTTCGCAGCCAGCCTCACCTCTCTCTCTCTCTCTCTCTCTCCCTGTCTCTCTCTTTCTCTCTCTCTACTTAGTGAGGCCCTCCGCAACTTCGTGAGACCCGATTTCAAAATAAAGTATAAAAAATAGGGCCGGAGGTATAGCACGGAGGTAGAACGCCCCTGGGTTCAATCCCCGGTACCGCAAAAAAAAAAAAAAATAGTATGAATTTTGCCTAGTACATTATGAAACAACGTATCACTCTGTTGTACATATAATTTTAATGAATTTATCAGGGCCTCTTCAGGCTTGACTAATGTCATTCTCCCTCTCTCTTGAGGTCAAACTGTTCAGTTTTTATTAATATTAATATTAATATTAATAAGTTAGAAATGAAGTAATGAAATTATTTGTTCACCATCTCTGAATGGAGTGGTGAGTGGAGAGGGACTAGAAAGCAGTGATGCTATCTGTCTTTTCATATGTTCTGTCTCGAGCATCTACCCTATTTTTGGCATAATGTAGCTACCAAATATATCTCCATTATGTTTCAGTGAATTATTCATTGAATGTAAGTAGCTAATTTTATTAAAAACTTACTATGTTCCACATAATATTGCATATTCTGTCTGAACAACAGCTCTGTGAAGAAATGTGGAAACACAGAAGTTAGATGTCTTGGCCATGGTGTACAAATTAGCACACAGCAGGAAGACTTGAATCTGGGCAATTTGAACCCAGAGCTCATACTCTTGGATATGATTCTATGCCACTATTCTGTTAATGAATGCATAAAGAGGTAAAAATGTCAAGGCACTCAAATTCTAGCAAAACAAGGAATATGAGCTCGAAGGCTCAAGTTTCAATTTTTTTCTTCACCAGTAAGTCAATATTTCAATATCGCTCAGCTTAAGTTTCCTATACTCATTTACTCATTTATTTCTTCCATAAAATAGAAGACTGAAGCTGTGAGGTCAATATAGTTCCTTTGAAGTCAGGAGATCCAGCACTCACAGCTCCCACTCCCGGGATGTGAGAAGGATATATAATTCCAGGCAGAGGCAAAAAAAAAAAAAAAATTCAATAATTGACAGTACCAAGAGTATTATAATAGAAGTGGATGGTGGCTCAAAATTCTGAAAGTGATCCAATAATCTAGATACTCAATTCAGGAGCCACTAAACTGGTCCTGTGACCTGAAGTAATGCTGTACAGAGAAGAAGGTCAGGTTGCTTCTAGCTGTGCCAGGTCTCTTAGCGGTTACCCTCAACTATGGTGCACTCTTGATTCACACAGGTGAGCTGGTAGCCTGATTGACCAATTGGACAACTCTGAACTTAAGACTGGCTCCCCGGCTTGACAACATTAACATTAATTTATTGATTGATTAATAATAAAAAGATGTGCTTTGAAATAAGACAGATCTGAGGTATTATTTTAAAAGAAGTCATGTCAGACACTTAGGTAGGAAGGACACAGTTCAAATAATGCTATGTACATATATGAAGGTACCACTACCAATCACACTAACATGTACCAGGAGGGAAGAGTGGGGAGAAGGGTGGGATGTGGAAGGATACACAAGGGCTGTGTGCATGTATCTTTGCAACACTTTGAACCTCATAATGATGTATAATTAAAATGCATTAATAAGAGTATTAAAAAAAGAATTCGTGTCATAGTCAAATGCTAAGTAACTGTCCATTAAGTAGCATTTTTATTTGAAAAAATAATCAACGATATACTTCTACATATCTACAATTACATTTCCTAACTCAACTCATTGTTTTATAATCCTATCCATTCCAAGAATCTACAGTCCTTTAATGAAAAGATGAGCCGATATTTTCAGTACATGATGGCACTCCCGGCAGAGCCCAGCCTCTGGCCACGGTGTCAGCTAGGGAGCTTTTAAAGTGTTATATCACAACAAAAATAATGCAAGGAGATTGAACAAGCCCATTTCTTAGCTGAATGGGAAACAACTGAACAAGAAGGGTCTACAAAAACAATATATATTTAGCCCCTGGCATAAAACATAGGCTAAATTATGAGGAAAACATAGGCTAAATTAAATATTGAGCCATCAACAAAGGTATACTTGTCCAGGTGCCAACTGTACTATTATAAAAGTAAGAATAGCAGACTTATTCTGAGATGCCAGCACCCTGTGGAAGCAGGTGAACCTCAATGCATAATTGTTACAGAGGATCTCAGAGGTGTGTTTTATTCTGTATACCAGATTTCAGGCTTAGTGTTTAAAAATTGATACTTGTCTATTATTCCTAATCTGTTGTTGAGCCAAAGTGGTTTTCCAAAGACTTCCCAAACCTGATGCTAGTCTCAGGAGCTGAACATTCCTTTTAGCAGAAAGGAGAGTTATAAAAAATAATGATCATATATCAAAGCCAGTCGAGCTTGGCTGTGAAATACCTACTGACAGGAACACTCTCTAAGTGTGTCTCCAAAGCTGGGAGAGGTATGAGAGCTGTAGTTTCCATAGTTATTTATTTAATTTTGTGTATATTTGTTTTTAAGAATAACTTCTGATAAGGAGCCTTACTACATATAACTTACACTGAAAAGGCTCTCTATGTCAGGAAAAACCTTATTAAGCTAACAGATATGGTAATTATTAAAAATGTTTCTCTTTATGAGTAGCATTCTAAGACTACCTGCATATTGAATAACTCTTTAGTGGTGACTATACTGTGGGCTGTTTTACATTAATATTTTATGGAATAATTTACAAGGGCACTTCTTAAAGATTAAAAATAGAAGAATATTTATAGTTTTTGTAGACCCTTCTTGTGATAAATGGTCTTTTAATTTGAAATACTAACTGAAACTGATTCCCATTAAAATAATGAAAGAGAAGGTCTTATTTCCCTTTAGAAAAAATAATCAATGACCATATAACTTATGTAATACTAAAGCTATTAAAATGTCAAAAATCAACTTTATGTTTTCTCTCATGTTATTCTTTACCTTGAAAGCATAATTTTACAGTGTGATTTAACTTTACAAATTATATTATCTGGTTCCTATTGTGCTATGGTCATTATAATCAATAAACATTTAAAGGTTCCAAGCAAATCTAACAATTTAAGAAGATGATACTTGGAAAAATTATCTGGAGGTTTTAACTGGCGTTATTATACAAATTTTGATCTATGTAAAGAAATAAATGTAGTTCTTCAAATGTTTTAGAAATGAGCAAACAGCCCTTCCGGAGATCTCTTGGTCTTGGTTAAACCTGTAATAGAAAGAAGCTTTACCCTCTCTGTGGAGTAGCAAAACTTTACTGTGACCCTTCTGTTCTATGAATTGGCCACTGAGAAGTAGAGATAGCAAACCAACCTCTGTTACCTTTTATGAATAAAACAAAGATGTAGGTGATGCTTACTCTGTGATCTTAGTTCATGGAATTCATTGATCCCTGGCATCTGACTTGTCTCGAACCTACTCTCTACTTCACAATAATATATGTAGCCAAACAACATCAACTATTTGAATTTCAACTGAAAGGAAAATGACTACTTCTGGTATCTCCTATAAACCAAGATAATTTCTTGACACAAAAAGAAATTCAACATGGGTCATCTATTCAATACTTGATGCCAAGGGACAGAATGTCTCTGTAATAGAAGAGAAATTTAGCACATTTACTTTTGTAGCATGCTCTTGACTGCCTCTGACAAAATCCCTTGATGCTGTGTTCTGAAAATGGTACTTTGTCTCTGTGGTCTTCCTCCCCAAGAACCATAACCCCAGTCTAATCATGAGAAAATTATTAGACAAATCTCAATTGAGAGATATTTTATAAACTACCTAATTAGTACTTCTTAAAATTGAATGCTAGCAAAGACAAGGAAAATAGGAGAAACTGTTACAGCCAAGAGGAGTCTAAAGAGACCTGAAAACAAAATGTAATGGAGGATATTTGGGGAAAAGAATCTTAGGTAATAGTTATTGAAATCTGAATGAAGTATGGCTTTCAGTCGATAATAATGTATCAATAGTGGTTATGTATCATTGTAATGTAAAATGTTAATAATAAGGAAATCTAGAAGCCAGATATGAAATGACTCTCTGTATCCTCTTTTTAATTTATATGAAAATCTAAACAGGTTAAAAAATAAAGGTTGTTTTTGAAACAGATAGTAAGGTATGAGATTCAGGAATTAACATATTTAACATAAGAGGAGACAACAGAAACTTAAAATGGTACAGAGGAATTTCAGAAAGATAGCTACTGTATACTGAAGGCCAATGAAATATCAGGAGAACAGAAGAAGGAATTTCAAATGCTTTAAAGCTAAATCATTACATGATTCTTGTAAGTGATATAGTGGAAATGTATACTTTGTTTAAAAGTTTGTTGATTGATTAATGATAATACACAAAAAAGAAAATAAACCAAAAGAGGCAATTCTTTGGGAACAAATAATACATAATAAACAAAACTGAGTCATATCAATATGTGGCATGGTTATGTTCAATGGAATACAATTTTTATCATCATTAATTTTTGTACTTTTAGATAACCAACCAACATACTTATGGTAACATTCACTAATTCACTAGAAATTGGAGTTTAGTCAAGCGCTGACTGAACAATAAGTTGCTCTGATCCAAGGGATGCTCCTAGGATGGTAGGATTAAAATTTACACTGAACCTGGGAGAATTTATGCATCCCAAGCCTGTGCCCCTGACTGAACAATAAGTTGCTCTGATCCAAGGGATGCTCCTAGGATGGTAGGATTAAAATTTACACTGAACCTGGGAGAATTTATGCATCCCAAGCCTGTGCCCCTTATGGAGTGAAGAGGGATTAAACCTTTCAGATACAAGTTCCTGGCAATTCTCTGATCGTTAATATTAGCCAACTAGTCAACAAATATCCATTAGAAAAGTATAGAAATCTAACTGGTTATGGGGGCTGGGGGTGTACTTCAGGGGTAGACTGCCCCTAGGTTCAATCCTCAGTACCAAACAACATCAGTGAAAGAGAGAAAGATATGATAATATCTAATCAAGTAGATTTTAAGATAGATATTATTAAAGAGAGATGTTTTATAGAACCATATAGAAATTACAGAGATGAAGAAATACAATAAAGGAATTCAACGTTATCTTTGCTATGGCAGAAGAAAGAAGCACAATCAAAATTTTGCAACATTTCTTCTCCAACCACAATGTATTAAAAGTAGAAATCAAATAGAGAGGAAAATATGGGAAATTATGAGATAAAAAATCAAACCATTCCATCCTAACTAATTATTCAAACAAGAAATTACAAATGTCTGAGATACTGAACTTATGAGAAAGAAAGATTTATTTGGGTTTGAGAGGTTATAGTCCATGATCATTTGGCCCCATTGTCTTGGGCAGGACAACACGTTGAGGCAGAACAACACAATGAGGAGCACCTGGCATAGAAAAGCTGCTCACCTCATGATGATAAAGAACCAGAGAGAGAGAGAGAGAGAGAGAGAGAGAGAGAGAGAAAGGGCTGGGGTTCCAATATACCCTTCAAAGCCACATTTTCAATCACCTATTTCTTCCAACAAGGCCCCACCTCCCAGTATTTCCTGCCTATCCCAGGCAAATAATCTCCTAGTTCACTGTGTGCAAGGCATGTGACCCAGGGCTCTCATCTCAAAAAAAAAAAAAAAAAAGAGTATTTGGGTGTGTGATGGGTTGGGTCTTTTGATTATTGAGATGCCTTCAAGACATCTTTTTTCCATTGCCCCAGTACTTTATTGCCCTGTGTCCAGCTAGTTAAGCACTCAGAAGCTACTGAAGCCAGGATTCATTTGGGTTCTGTTATTGCTCTTGCAAGTGGCATATGGCTGTATCTTCCATGTGATGCTGGTATTACAGGTATGAAGAATGTAAGAGTTATGGGGTCATGGAGGTTTCCACTGAGATTTCAAAAGAAGACGTGGCTTGTTTTTAATGACACTAATCTCTTTATCAACTGCACCCTCCTGGGTCACATCTTTAACATGCTCCTTTTCTGACTAAAGTGAAAGTGTTTTATATCCTTGTTTTCTGTTTTTTCCCCCGATTCCCATTATAAAATTGGCTAAAATCAGCCAGTACCATCTATACCATGTCCTGAATGCTGTGCTGCCTTAAATTTTGATCTACCAGATAAACCAGTCCATAATCTTTAAGATCAGTCTTATACAAAGCCACAGGGCATGGACAAAATGTAGACAAGTAATTTGCAAGAATGGAACCCTTCTGGCCTGAAGTCAAATTTGCAATAGAGTCCTCACTTCCATCTGAAACATCATTCTCACAGTCTTTATTCTCTGCATTTCTATTAGTATTCTGCTTTTCTGAGCCCCCAGCAGAATCATCTGTTACTCTCCACTACCAACATTCTAGGCTTTCTATAGCCTACTTCTCCAAATTTTTCCAAACTCCTCCTGAAAATCAGTTCCAAATGCTTATGAACCACATCTTCAGGTATAGTCGTGTCAATCATGCCACTCCCAATATCAATTTTCTGTTAGTCAGCTTCCTGTTGCTATGAAAAAACACCTAATATAATCAACTTATAAGAGAGAAACTTTTTTGGCTCATGGGCTTAGAGGTTTCAGTCCATGGTTTCTTGGAAATATTTCTTTGATCCTGTGGCAAAATAGAACATCATGGTGGGGAGTACATGGTGGAGCAAAATGGCTTACCTCATGGTGGCCAAGAAGCAGACGGGGGGGGGGGTTTGGGGTCCCAAGATACCCTTCAAGAGCATGATCCAATGACCTGCTTTCTCCAACTAGGCACTACCACCTACTGTTTCCACACTTCCCACTAGTGCCCTCACCTGGGGACCAAGCCTTCACAAATGAGCTTTTGGGAGACATTTAAAATTCAAACAATATCATGCATATATCTAAACAAAAGGGACAAGATCTCAAACCAATAATCTAACTTTACATTTAAGAATCAAACAAAAAGAAAAAATTAAAATATGACAAAATTAACAAACAATTGCAAAGAAAATAATGAGATTGAAGTGGAAAATAATTATATAGAGAGTATGATAAAATTAACAAGATAAGTGTAAATATCACTCTTTGAAATGATCAAAAAATTGACACAGTTTCAGTTATACTTACTACAAAGAAAGAAAGAAAGAGAGAGAGAGAGAGAGAGAGAGAGAGAGAGAGAGAGAAAGAGAAAGAAAGAAAGAAAGAAAGAAAAAGAAAGAAAGAAAGAAAGAAAGAAAGAAAGAAAGAAAGAAGTCATGTTACTAAAATCAGGCCAGAAAAAGGAGACATTGCTATCAACTTTATGCCAATAAAAATATTTAAACTAAATGCTATGAAAAACAAATTAAACAATCATGACATAATGAAAGTATTCATAGAAGGGCAAAAATTAAAACTTTTACCCAAAAATTTAGAAAAAAAAATATACTGGAGTTTGAACCCAGGGATGTTCAGACTCTGAGATATGCCCCCAACTCTTTTCTATTTTGAAACGGTCTCATTAAGTTACTCAGAGTCTCACTAAGGTTTATCTCAAACCTGCTATCTTCCCTTCTCATCCTCCTAAGTACTGGGATTATAGGTATGTCCCACCATTTCCAGCTAGAAAATTTTGTTGACCTATAATACAAAAAAAGACCAACCTAATAACTTCAAATCTTTCCTCATTGAAAATTCCAAAATTTGATGGCTTCTGTGTAGAATTCTACTAAAATTAAAAGAGCAATGTAAAACCTTTATAAACCAGGTGGAGTGGTATACGCCTATAATCCTAGTACTTGGGAGGCTGAGACAGGAGAATCACAGGTTCGAAGACAGACTCAGCAATTTAGGGGGACTCTCAGCATCTCAGCAACTTAGTGAGATCCTGTTTCAAATAAAAAACATAAAAAGGGCTGGGGATGTAGCTAGGAGGTAGATAGACCCTGAGTTCAATCCCCAGTACTGAAAAAAAAACCTTAAAAAAATTAAATAAGTTGTTGAAACACAACTCACCTTATTCCATGAGGCCATTTTATGTCTCCAAAACACAATGGAAACCCCATAAGAAAAACAAATATAACATATATCCCCCTACACAACACTAGACCAACATTTCTTATGAATATAAATGTAAAAAAATTTATTAAATTCTGGTACAACAAATCCAGCCATATGTAAAGGGATTATATATCTGGATCAAGTGGGATTTATTCTATCACTAAAATGTTGTTTTAATTTCCAATAATCATTCAATGTGATATTCTTGCCAACAGAAAAAGGAAAAAGAAAAGAAATGAATGATCAACTCAATGCTTATAAGGTAATTATTTAGCAATATTCAACACCTTTTATTGATTTAAAAAATTCAACAAAGTAGGAAGAAAAGAAAACACCTACAACCTAACAGAGAAAATCTAACAAATACTCATAATGAACATCATTGTAATGGTGATAGGATGTATGTTTTCTCTCTCAGAACAGGAAAGAAAGACATATGCAGATGATCATGTCTCTGCAAGTTTCTTTTCTTCCTTTCTAATCTGGTACTTTGCCCCCTTTTCTGACTTATTGCCCGAAGGAAAAACAACTTATAAATTCTATACCATTCAATATATAGATTCTTAAATCAAATTAATATTATAGTCAATTGGTTTTCCACAAACATGTTTAGATGCCATAAAAAAGAACTAGCCTTTTTGGAAAGTTTGATAACAACATACAGACGAAGAACTTGGTCCTTCACATCCACCATAAGTAAAAATTAACTCAGGTTGGATAATAGACTTAAATTTAAGTTTAAGATATGAAAACATAGGATATATAATACATGGCCATGCATGTGTGCATTTAAAAATATGACCATATAATCCTAAGGGATAAAAAGATGTTAGACCTTATGAAATTAATAATTTCTTGCTTCAAACAATTTCTTGCTTCAAATAGCACTAATTTTGGAAGTGAAAAGACAACTTACAGAATAAGAAAAATATGTTCAAATCACACATATGGCAAGATATTTGCATTAAAAATATACAGACAACTTATTACTCAATAATAAAAAGAGAAATAAGACATTAAGTAAATCAGAGTAGGATTTGAATATACATTTTTTTCAAATAAGAAATGCAATGGGCAATAAGCACATTAAAGAATTGCAAGCATCATTAGTCATTAGGAGAATGCAAATCAAAACCCCATTGGGGATGGAAATAATAAAAAATAAGATAGACAATAACAAGTGTTTGAAGGAGATGTATATAAAATTTAGAACCCTCATATGTTGCTGGTCAGCATATAAAATGGTTTAGCTTTTTTGATATAATTTTGGCAATTTTTCAAAATGTTAATTATGTTACCATGTTACCCAGAAATTTAAATTTTAGACATATGCACTCAAGAGAACTGAAAACACCTATCCATACAAAAATATGTACATAGAGGTTCAAGTAGCATTATTTCTAAGAGCCAGTGGAAACACTCTGTTCTGGTCAACATTCTCACAGCCATAATCTAAAGACCTGACCATAAAATTTAGAGGAAAGAAGATTTATTTTCTTATGGTTTTGGGTTCAGTTTATGTGAGGCAAGGAACCTTATATTGCACCCACAGGGACCCACCCAATCCAGCTACACCCTAGTGGCCCAGGACACAACTCTGGGATTTATCCACTGTTGGGATTATAGCCCTCATGACTCAATGACATCAGCTCCAAACAGTAAATGAGCTTGTTAGGGGACATTTTATATCTAACTATAATAATCTAAATAACAAGCAAAGAGATGATTCAATAAAAAAATCTGACATACCCATATGTAAATTTTCCAGTATTGGGAGGGCCAATCAAGAAAAAATATATAACCAGGGGAAGCAGTTACACACAGGTCTTATGAGTGGTACTCGCACAGGGTTCTTTTGTGTCATTGGACCATCTACAGGCTTACGGTAAGGACGACCATCCAGAGGGGAGGAGGGCAAGAAAATTCCCAGGGAATAGCAGGTTGGGAGAAGTGGTTTATGTATTTAAGTGATACCATTCTACTTCATGACCAGGAGTCTCTGGACCAAGGAGTTCAGAAGGGCTGTTATAGCTTAGATTTATAATCATAGGCTCTAACTTGTCAATTATTACCAGTTGTGGTATGAGGCTTGGCAGGACAAATAAATCAGTGTTATATTTAGATATGGAATGTTTCCTAAAGAGCTCAATTATTAAAATTCACGGTTGATATATTTAAATCGTGAGAGTTATAATCTCGGCAATGGATAAACCACCTAGATAAATCCATTACAATGGATTTATCAATTTATGATGGTGGTGGCCTGGGTTGGTAGGATGTGATTGGAAAAGGTAGGTCCCTGGATCTATAGCCTTTGGTATTATATAGGAAGGTTCCTCCTCCCCTTGCTCTCTCTTGCATCTAGCCTCCATAATGTAAGTAGCAAAACCTTGTGTTATCACTCTTTCCATTTCCCACCACAATGCCCTGAGACCTGGGGTCCCCAGTCTAACATGGACTGAACCCCCAAATCTCCAAACTGTAAGCAAATAAATCTTCCTTCCTCTAAGTCATATGGTCAGTTCTTGATTTATAGCAGTGAGAATGCTAAGACAGAAATTGGTACCAGAGAAGTACTAGAGAAGTGGGGTTGCTGCTATATCTAAGTATGACCATGTGTTTTGTGAGTCTTTGGAACTAGTTTGTAAGAAGAAATTGGAAAGATCAGAATGTGGCTAGAAAGGCAAACTGTAGAGATTGTGCTCAGGAGATTTTGGAGGTCAAAGAGGACTCCATAAGAAAATGGAGTAGAGGCCACGTGTGTTATACTTTGGCGAAAAACTTATCTGCATTTTGCTCATGTCCTGAAACTTTGTTTGAGGCCGAATTTAATGATGGACTGATTAATAAACTGACATAGGAAATCTCAAAACAGCAAAATAACCAAACTGCATTATGGATATTGATGTCCTTGTTCAGCAAATTATGCACTGAATTTCGGGAGAGGAAAGTAATGCAGAGAGATTTTATAGATTTGCAGTTTGGCCATAAAGGCACATGCAAAACTGGGACCCAGAGAGATGATGTTATGGAAGAATGTAGGATGGATGAAAGGAAGGAGGGAGTGGTGGTCTTGATGGGGGTGGGGCCAGCAATGGTCATGATAGAGGTGGCAAATGGAGTTGGGGCCAGGAGGCAACCAGATGGACTTGGGGTCAGTGGTGGCCCAGATGGACATGGGTTCAGCTGTGGCCTGGATGGAGCAGGTCCTATGGCTGTGATTGAAATGAGCCCAGTGTCAATGATTAAAGAGAGCATGACTACTCTTTTTGTTGGCAGTCCATCTCGGCACTCACGTAATGCTGGCTTTGCTGGTTTTAAAAAAGGGGACATGGAGGCTTCCCCAGATGTGGAAGGAAGGCCTGTGAACCCTCCCCTATGTGGCAGGATCAGAATCTCTGCAAGCAGGCCCAAATGGGTCAATTTGTGATGCTGTGAGGTGAAGCCAAGAATGCAAGAAAAAACCCTGAGATTTAAAAATTCCGGAAACATGGAATGACCCTGAGGAAAGGCTGCAAGTTGTGAGCCAAGGAGCCAACCTGGAAGAGTGAGTACTCTGGCCCATGCAATAAATCAGACCACAGAGTTGGAGCTGCTAAGACCCCTTGGTGACCTCATCAAACTGCCATGTGATCCTGAAACCAGAACTGGAGCCATAGGATTAAATGCTTGCCCTGATGGATTTTGATACTGTTTTGTTCCCGATCCTTCTTCTATGGCCCTATTCCTCCCCTTTGAAAAGCAAATGTTTACTCTTTGCCATTGTATATTGGATGCATGTAACTTGTTTTTTATTTTGATGCTTATTTTCTTTTACAGGGGTTCACAGGAGTTCACTTTGAGTCTCAGAGGAGACTCTGGGACTTTTCAGTGATGCCAGAAGTGCTCAGACTTTGAGAAATTTTGGAGATGGACTAAATGCATTTTTTCCTTCAGAGCTAGTCATGAGCTCTTCAGAGGCCAGGGGCAGAATGTAATAGTTAAATATAAAATGTCCCCTCAAGAGCTCATTTATTAATATTTAGGGTTGATATAGTTAGGTCATGAGAGTTTTAATCTCAGTAGTAGATAAATCAATTCCAATGGATTTATCTGTGTGGTAGCCTGGGCTGGTAGGGTGTGACTGGAGAAGGTGGGTTCCTGGGGCTGCAGCCTTGGGGATTATATGTGGTTCCTCCTCCCCTCGCTCTCTCTCTTGCTTCCAGCCTCCATGATGTGAGAGTGAAGACTTGTGTTCTCCCTCTCTCCACTTCCCACCAACATGCCCTGAGATCCACAGTCTACAGCTTCACCCCAACATCTCCAAGGAAAACAATGAGCAAACAAATCTTCCTTTCTCTAAATTATGTGGTCAGTCTTTTAAGATTATAGATGTGAGAATGCTAAGACAATTAAGCATTCTCTAAATGGATAAAATCTATTTGGTTTGACTATTTTAAAAATAATTGAACGTGTGAAAACTTGAGCTTAACTCTGCCAGAGTTTTGGGCTAATGGATTTCAGTGAGAAGGGAAGAAATGAACAAACTAGGGGTCCTCACTTAGCACATTTGCAAAGTACCATACAATACAATGTTATTCCACAAAGAAAAGAGATAAAGTACTTATAAATTTGACAACATGAATGAACCTTCAAAACATTATATTAAGTGAAAGAAATCAATCAAAAAAGACCATTATCCATTCAGTATGGATTTTATTTTCATAAAATATTCATATTAGGCAAATATACAATGTAGAAGGTATATTTGGGGAAAGATTGCTAATAGGTTTGAGCTTTCTTTTTTGGGTGGGGATATTTTAAAATTAGATTTTGTGATAATTGTATAGTCATATGAATATACTAATAAATATTGAATTTCATACTTTGGGTAAATTAATTATATGGTATAAACTATACATCACAGTAAAATTCTTGTAAAAATGACTAAATGGTAGACTTCATACTCAGTATTTTTGTCTATAATTAGGGACCTGAAAGTAAAATGAATTAATCAAGGTTCTAGTGCATGAGTCCATATATTTTACCCAATGTTTATCAGATTTTAGCTCAATACTACCTATCGATCATATTGGAGAATGTGTCTAATTATTTACTTCTGCTATTGCCTCAGGACTTTACCATGACCATCTAGGCATCATACAAATACTTTAAAGTTTTGCAGAAACCATCTGGTCTGAAGATAACCAAACATTTGCTTCATCTGGCTGCAGAAGGCAATCAAGAGACAAACTGTTAACACAGATGATTTTCTTCCAATAAAGGAAGTGAACTTAGGCAAAAGAAAAGTCTGAATCTATATCTTGACTTATTTGTGACTAAGACTTTGAAAGCACCTTTTCAGATTCTTCACAAAAATTTGACGGACCATGCGAGAAAGAGCCCTTAAACTGCAAAAAATAGGTTGCATGCTACTCTTTACAAAGAACCACAAGGCTTTGAAGAATGAGGATACTTAGTAGAGTGAGTACATTTATTCACTAGGATTTCAGAGGAAGTAAATGTAGTATGAAAACGAAGCTGACTTTAGCACAAACTATACTTTTCATTCAAATGTACATCGGAGGCAAGGTAATGAGAGATCAAGACCATCATGACAGTGCAGAGGTTGCATGGTATGCATTGTAGGTGAATATTTGGAGAGGAGGAGATAGAAGGGAAGAAATTTTGATGACCACCAAGAGGCCTCAGGATGACCCAGCCACATATTAGTACAGATTTCAAGACACATAAACAATAGGGCTCACAAAGTTACCAACTGGATTTCTAAGAATCAAGAAAATGTTTTGTCTTTATCAAAGAAATGTATTTGTTAATATGTCTTTCAAAAAGCTCATCTGACTTTTAAATCTTACATTAAATACCAAAGAACTATGCTTTTGATTTATTTGAAGCATAGTGAGAGATATATTCAGCACTATGAGTGGAGATTGGATTTTGATTTCTCAAATGGAAAAGTAGTGTTGGAGGTTGAAAAAAGGAAAGAAAGCATATTAAGGGGGAAAGAAACCTTTTATAAGCAGCAAATATTCTCTAGTTGCATAATTTATGACAACACTAAAATCACACAAGACTCACAAGACATTTTTTCTTTAGAATTTACTGTACATTCTTCTATAAGTTTAACTCTTGATGTGTCTCATTAAGAGCTTCAAATGCAAATCCCCCAAATATATTACTCTTGTATTAGACAGGGTTCTCTAGATTAACAGAATACACAGAATGAGTATATTTTTAAAAAAGGGATTTATCAGATGGCTTACAGTTTGCAGCAATGTAGTCCCAGGTTCTGACTGCACGTGGAGGGTCAGAGGAACCAGTAGCTGGTCGAACGGTCTAAGAGCTGGAGTCTTAGGATTGGAGCAACCACTAATTCA